>JAYMSL010003407.1:0-12506 GCA_036897195.1 Plantago coronopus | reverse complement strand
TGCTCCGAAATCAATTAAATTTTAATGTAATTTGTTTTTACTCATCTGCACTCTCGAACTTACAAATGTGTTTATACAAAAACTTACAAATGTATCTTCCATTCTAAAACTTCCTTTTCAGTGACTGAAACTTCATTTAGGTTAAAAAATTCGGATGCATTAGAAGTTCAGGTTTTTAAATGCATCAACTTATAAGCATTCAGCAACAGTAAACTATCCTCTCCTATAGAAACTTGTGCTATAAAAGTGAAAGTGATTTTTGCCAATAATTCATGCTTTAAAACTCTTTTTAAAACGCTTTTAAAGTAAAAGTGATTTGATCGGAAGTGCTTATTAGCTAATGAAATTACTATATTTCACCAAATAAACAAACTTTGCAACTTCACTTTACAAGTCTAATACTCGAATAAATAAATAAATTTATTTCCATAACCATGATTTATCATGGGAGAGAGTGTATAGTGATTACCCGTATCATCTAATAATCCGTATAGAAGAAATCAAAACCGAAGGACAATAATAAATACTTTAATGTCCTGAGAAATATAAGGGTGGCACTAGCATCAAGTTAATCTCATAGATCAAGGCTCATATGACATCTCTTTTGTGCAAGCTTCTTGAGGACATCTCTTGATCAGTGGGCTGTATTGAGTCATTCCTCAGAACCACTCCTTGTTTCTGTATGTAATGCCATTTTTCTTGAAGAAGATAGATGAATAGTATCACACACATTTCAACTGTGAAAAGTATAGTCCATATTCTACTACCCTTTCCTGTTCTTTTGTGGTATGCCTTTAAACCTGTGTATATGTTGATCACTCCCAGTAAAGAAACTCCTATACCCATTAGCCAGTGAAAAATGAACCATATACTCCTGCCTCTGATTCCCCTATACCAACACAATTTCGAAAACAATATGTTAAAAAGATCTGAATTTCGACAGCGCTCTCTTGAAGTGAATTTATGTAAGAGCATGTACCTGTGTGGCCTGAAGATGCCACTCAATGCTTGTAACCATAGGCCACCATAAAAGGCCAGGCCTATTCTCTGGTGATCATTGTTGAAAGCGTTGTCGAAATACTTGATTGACATTACTGCACCTGCTGTTGCAAGTAATACAGCAAGAACCTACACCAAGTTTCCAGGCAGCAGGACATGATTATAATCATTTTTGTGATCAGAATTTGGACTTAAGCAATGCAGCAAATTGTGCTGTGAGATATGTTCATTACCTAGCTAGCTAACTTCATCATGGTCTAGGGGCTCACTGTAACTAACCATATTTAATTAGCTCAAAGAAACTTTTAGCAGCTCATGATTTAGACTAAATTGTAACTTCTACACTAATATTCTTGATCATTAGAAATTATGATTAGTTGATTAATTACTGTTCAAACTGGAATTAATTAGTTAGTGCTGATTAATTACTATTCCAGCTACTAAACTTGTAATCAATGTGTCACATGTAGAGATCATGATTATAACCAACCTAGTGTCAAGAGACAGTAATTTTACAAGTAGATGAGAAAATTGGCATGCCTGTGTAATAGCATGAACATAGAATATAATCCTTAGCTTTCTGCCAGATTCTTCTTTGTTTGACATCCTTTTTATCACTATGGAAACTGGCATCAGGAAACCGACCGAAGCCCAGAGGACGAATCCATGGAGTCGTATTTGAAATGACAATTCAGGACTAATCTGAAATCAGAAGATAGAAAGACAATAGCTATTGTAAGATAGTTCTTGAAAGTTCATCTCTTAATATTGCATAGGAAAATGCTGTGAAGGTACATTACCTCGTGAATTTTCTGCTTTTCGGTCGAGTGTGCGTTCGACGGACTTCCATGGTCAGATGCTGAAAATACTGATGGTAGAAGTAGAATGAGGATAATCAGCCCAGCAGGAAAGGCTAAAGAAACCTTCTTCTGTGCTGCTATGAACATCTTGGCATTAATCCTGACAGACTGTACTTTTTCCAAACAATATGAATAAGATTTCTAATACAAGAAAGAGAGAAAGACCAGCAATGAAATATAAGAAACTAGCTACTTTTCACTTCTTCTCTCAAATGATGAAAAGTGTAGTTTATGTTATCCTAAAACCACAATGTTCTTGGCCATGGAAGTAGCACTTTTCTGCATTTCTTATTCTTTCTCCATTAGCTTTAAGAATGTAAGAGATATTCACAAGTCTCAACTAGCAGTTTATAAAGAAAAGTTTGCAAAGAATACTCTTTGGATTGTAAAGGCAAAGTAGTATATATCTTGCTGTGTGTGACTATTGCATTGAGGTTTAAACCTTGTTGAGCACATATTAAATAGGGAGATAGGCAATTAGGAGATATGGGCTATTGGCTTGTTTTCAACAGGGGTGGGGTCATTTGACAGACTTTTTGATTTAATGGGGAGATTGTGGGATTTTCAGGACTTGAAGGATTGTCAAAACATGTGATGGAGGATGACAAATTCTCATGACCTTGTAGTGGTCTGCTTAATGCTTTATGGTACTGCAGAATATGTTCTGACATTCCATTTCAAGGTAATAAGGACAATAATGGAAGCTGCAAACTGTTCATTTTTTAGCAACAGGTGTTTATTAGTACTAATTGTCTGTCTTCTGAGACTATTGCTACAGAAAAGTAAATTAAGCCTGAGGTATCGGGATCGAGTTCTCATGACGTGATTTTCTCCGAATGAAGTGTTTCCGAGCTAACAGCGATAAGTCTCGAGACGTATGTGAGTCATCTAGTAACTTTTCACCATCATACCAAGTCATGAACTTGCTTTCTTTCCAGATGTCTCTGTCTTGAAATTCTTTCATTCTTTGATTAAAACATTTTATGGGATTCTTGGAGTCATAATGGATTGTAACAAACACAGATCATAAAAGCACTTCAAACAAGCATACAGTAGAATGATTTGGGAGAGAACAGGTGGACCTTGAAAATCTGTATGGCTCATGCAACTTTTGATTGTGGGGAATCTGTTAGTTGATTTCAAAATTCAGAAAAGTATGAAACTGGTCCCTCTCTTTTGGGCTGCATTATCAAAACAGTACAGCCAAGTCTCAGATGTTATGATCATGTATTGGATATCTGGATCCTACATATTTCTTACTTTCTTTCTGTTACTGATTGGCTTTGCTATACCAGTTTTTCTTCATGTTTCATGCACCAATTAGAGTGCTCTAATCAAGCTTGTAGTATGGGATTATACTTTTTAGGTTTTAATTACTTCTGGTCCTGTTCTGAACTCCACATTCTACACCCTGTTTACAAACTCTTAAAACTTTAACATGATATATTTCATTCTGCTATCGCTATCCTATTTACTAATTCTATTAAACCACCAATTTGATGTCTTTGTTGGATCATTTATAATTAGACGCATTCTATCGTGTTAGTTAAAAATCTTATACTTATATCAACATAGTTGTTTTAACTCGTGTGTAAACCATATGCGGTCTAATACAGTACTTAATCAACCACCAAACACTTTTTGATTACTTTCTCAACTATCCAACAACTCATAGCACTAAATGAAATGGAACTTCAATAAGCGAATTTCCAAACAAAAGTATGAACGAAAAAGTCATCCATACAGATTACAATCTACTAGAACATCTGAATAATAAAGTAAAATCACAAACAGTAACAGATAATTATAAATGAAATTTTGTCAGCTGATCAATCATTAAAGAAGATGAAATTTTAATAACAGATGCATGAGTTAGTTATAAGCAAATCAATACTGCATCCATCATCCATGTTGAAGATTGAAGAACTTCAATATCTAGGTGCGCCACATATAATTTCATGTATTAAAAAAATTAACAAAAATAACAGGTGTTACATTTAGGTTCTGTTCAGTTCACCTTAATTTCAGTTCAAGTCTATTTAGTTCGAAAGTTCAGTGCGCATAGTAAAACTTTATACTTGAAATTTTGAATTCAGTTGAGATCCATTCAATTAAGTTCAGTACAGAGATTTTCACGGAACCTTACACTTTCAAAACATCTTTTTTCTTATTTCTCATTTCTTCGTCTTTTTCTTGTAAAAACACCAATCATAATATATGAAGTTCTCCGGACGGAGGAAATTACTCTCAATATATTTGCAAGCCAAAATAAACTCATTGCTGTGAGGAGCTGGCTATATAATCACAACTACCTAATTGATCTTTAATCAAATTTCAGGTAAACTAATCAATGAAATGACACAAAGCAGCAATGATTCAAAGTTTAGATAAGATAATACTACACCATAGAATTTTCAATGTCAAATGATGTTGTTTAACTTTAACCCATACAACTAACGTAAGTACATGCTAAAACATCTTGAACTGACACTTTTGCATTTAATTCTTTTGAGGCGATGTTATTTTCGGCTGAGAATTTCTGAACTGAACCGAAGTATAAATTTAAACTAACTAAAGCAGAACTGAACTGAATGTTACCGAACTTAAGTTGAAAATAACAGAGAACCTGACTGGTTGAAGCTTCAGAGTTCAGACCAATGTCTGAAGCCAGATAATGGTTGAACCAGAAGATCGATGAATTGCCAGTTCAAAGGGAACAACTACCCAAGACGGATTGTCAGAAATGGATGAACTGTTGATTGAAGCGAACCAGTCATCCGGTTCATACGAGCTGCTATAAACTCAAAGTCGCGAATTGAGCTTCTGAACCTTGAATTTATTCGTAGGGACAATGTCCATAATGTGTGACCATCTCATCTAGAAGTTGTAATACTCGACAATCAACACTCAGATTACAAGAAGCCAAATAAGGGACAAAGACAGAACTACTATATCGGCAATGCGTACAATGAACATTATGCAGAAAATGCTTATTGTTAGAAAATAGATACCGATACATAAAACAGCATTGGCAACTCAGCATCCTCACACAATTGATGGATATGGTGAATCTTCATACTTGCCTGTCCACCTGAGAATTGGAGTTTGGACAGTGTTATAGTATAAGTCATCGTCTCATCGATACAGGAGGAGATAATCATAAGAGACACCTACCTAGAATCTTCACTTGTTGGAACCTGGAGCTCCAAATCATCTTGGAAAGGCCCAAATACCAGGTTTACTTTTTCTGCTTCGACAGCTTCAACAGTCGACGGCTCCCACTGTATTGATTACAAGAAGGATTCTAATGCGAGGAAGAAAGATTCTGAAATTTATGCATAGAAAAAACTTGGTTTTTTTTTTTTAATCAGGAATGCAGGATAATTCTTCCTAGACATATAAGCTTCTGGGCCTCTGGAATCAGTTAAACCAAATGGTGATGCCAAGAACTAACCCAATTAGCAAGAATTTCCACTGATGACAAATTGACTTTAAAAAGAGGGAAATGCATGTTAAACACAAAACACACACACACAATCACACACACAGAGAAAGGAAGAGAGTACCTTCGGAGTATTATCCTTGTCAATCATTGCAGCTCGGATTCCCTAGTAAGAAAAAAGGTAGTAAAAGACCTTAGGAAACATGCAAACTATCGGAAAATGAAGCACATAAGGTGATATGTATGTATTGTACCTCATAAACATCGGCAGATATTATAGTCCACAATATATTCATTGTGATCCTGAACTCTCTCTTCAGGCACTCAGCAAGGGTTTGCTTCCTTCCTTGACGAATCTAGAAAGATTGGGAAAAATAAAAAATACCATAAGGGGCAATAACTGAATACATTCACGCATAAGTTAAATACATTATATCCCGTACAAACTGAGTGGTAGCAAAAGATGCCAGGCAAAGTAAGCACACTGTGAATAAATAATGTCTGATAGGTTATCTACAATATAAATTTAATGCTGCTTTCATTCGAATTTAACAAATTAAGCAGGAAGAGCAGGCCATTCAAAGTTTAAACAATGAAGCAAAGTGTGGCTTTTAACTCAGTTTTGTAGTCTGTTCATATGCTTGATAGGGAAACAAAAGAATAAGATTTTGCAGTTTGCTAAATACTTCTGCTGGAATCTAAGAGCTTCATCAAATTATCATTGAAATTACAGTCCAAAAGCATTCAATTTTTTCGCTGACATGCTAGTAAACACATTAACAGGCTCTTTAAGGACTATGTTAGAGATATGTAGCTACAAATGAAAGACACTTTGGTTTATGGTTAGCATCCCTTGTGAAGGGTGGGAGACAACAATGGACGTTCCTGAATATGGAAGGCAACAAAATGATGATTCTAGAAACAGTACGCGCAAAAAAATTCAATATAGTTTGGCAGGACTTCGTGGCTGCAAAAGGTCAATCAAGTAATTATGACTTGGCACCTGTCATGCGCATATTTTGTAGCAGCATTAGTGATCGATATTTAGGAGAAACTATTACCGATTGCAACGTTATCTTTAGTGCTGTTGGCGATGACCTGTTTAGTCCTTTCAGGATTGGAACTATCCAACCACTTTCTTCTTTACTAGCCTCAGCTTCCTGGAAAAGCAAATAGAGTTTAAGAAAATATATAGACCACAAATGTAAGGAGGTTCTTAATATCACTCACCAATGATGCCAATATCTCCTCCACTGAGTCCTTGGAGAAGCACTCATCAATAACTGACCTCCTGCACATAAACCAAAAAAATTAAATCCAGAGAGTTCACAGTTGCATCTTCTGTACCAGTCTTTTAAAAATGTTATAAGATACCTCATCAGGACGCTTTCTTCATCAACCTGAACTTGTACAGAGAACTCTTCAATGACAGATTTCACTGCCATCTCTTCACCACTGTTCAAACTTATCAAACGACTTTCAAGCTCTGGCAGTTTCTGAGACAACAAAATGCTCAAGGAGATCAGTCTGTTAATCTTCGAGAAAACAAGTACAACTTGGTTATATATTGTTCTCAAAGTCAATTTGGCCTTAAGTGCATCCACTAAAGCCCATGTGGTTCTCAGTTAGAGGCAGAACTCTCCATGAAATGAAAATTCTAGCTATGAAGCTACGGCAAGACCACCAATAATGCCATTGTTGCAAGTTGCAACCCTTATATAAGGAGGAGATAAGCTCATGGTTCTTACAAGATATTGCATACACCACTTAAGTACAAACATATTAACATGGACTGATGTGCTTGAGCCAAGCAAAGTACTTATCTGAGCATTCTTATATCGTCTGATACTGTATTTTCCTGTCTTTCCAATTGCACTGTCTCAGATGACCTAGTGGAACAGGTATTTTTAACAGAGTAATTCTCTTTTTGCTTGTAAGAGCTCGGAGGCTACTATTCTTAGGTGCCCGCGTACAGGCTACATCATTCATTTCTCCTAAAGGTAAGCTTTAGGTCCAAATGAAGGCAAACTAAACAGGAAGTTACAAAAGCCAAAGATCCAACCAGGATATTTCAGAAATGTAAGTCAATCATATTTCAGGATGGTCAGAAACTGAAAGTCCTGATGGTCAGATGGTTACACACAAATTTTACTAGTTGAAGCATCATTCACAAAACTTGTCATATCTATCATTTCTCGTGCAACAAAGCCTTGGAATAATGCACGGAGGAGTAGACATGAATAACTCATGGCTTTACCCATTTAGAAGTCAACCTTCGATAACAATGAAGTCCAGTAGTCCACACATTCTATTAGACCCCATCATATCAGTAATCTCCATCAAATCTTAGCTTGTTAGGAGCTTACAACTTATCAATCATGAAACTGGGAAATCTTGCAGTTATCAGTAGAAAACTAAACATAGGAAACAGAACGCGCAAATAATAAAGTCACTCCCAAGAATTACATGAAATTTGGATCACATGGTAAATGCTGAGAAACAGTTTACAGAGAATCAGCAGAATACCATCTAACCTCAGAAGGGACAAAATGGGTAGCAAGCCCTGCTGCAACTAATTCTTTACCATTCAGCCTTGTCCCGGTTAAGCCCAAAAATTCCCCTGAACAATCAAGTTTCTGATGTTATTGAATCTTTAGAACGGAGACTGTCTCTTTGTAAGATATATATGCAAAGAAAGACGGAAAAAAAGATATTTCTGTCCACAAGAACTTCATCATTTATCTTACCGAGATGCCCAGGGAGGCGTGAAAGAGTGTAGGAGAAACTACAGTCTGTATGAAACCCAACGCTCACTTCTGGTGTTGCAAACACCTGTTTTGTCATAATTTATTTCCTATAAGAAGTTCAATTTTAACAAATGCCAAAAGACTGATGAAGTATATGAGAAATCTAGACTAACAGTCTTTTCCGTGACAACAGAGAACTTCATGGGGACCATTAAGGAAGCCCCTCCACCCATGCAAATTCCATTAACCAGCGCGACCTGAGAAGGCCAATAACCTTGAGGCTATAGTTGATTATTTCAAGTTTCAACAGACATGATTATGTTCTTTTATAGGAAAGAATAAGGTATACCAGTGTTTTCTTATGTGTATGGATGTGGTAGCAAAGCCAATACATTCTATAAACCACTTCAAGATTTTGATACTCTGGGAAAAGAAAAGCACAGCAAAAATGAGTTTAAGCTTTCACAGTAACAAAGTGAACAAATAACATTATCCTATGAATCATTCACTAATCACTAACTTGATGCCCTTCCTTTGTAGAACATATTAAGATCCCCACCAGCAGAATAAGCACGGCCAGAACCCTGGAGGGAATATAAAAAAGATGAAAGAAATTTGAGTTGCTTCGTGGAAAATCTCGATAGGAGTTAGATAATCATTGAAAGGAAGCTAATGGACTACTAATTAAAATACCCATGAGGATAAGAAATTAGACTCAGGATTCACCTTGAGCAGTATAAGCTGTGCATCATCATCATTTTCCCATTTCTCCAGAAGCTTTGCTAACAAAGCAACCTAGTGGAAGATGTTCACACATATATGAATCAGTCATAATGGGTAAATAAAAGTACTATATGTTCTAAAAAATCAATTAAGGTTGTGTCTTCAAAGTACCACATCAGATGTGATAACGTTCAACCTCCGGGGCTGGTTCAGTGTAATTAACCGTATATGGCCATTTTCCTCAGCAAGAAGAACCTGAGAAGAGATCCATGAACATACTTCATCAGAGGAAGATTCTAAATACTCATGGAAGATGTACCAAACTGAACACACAAGTACGCCACTTCACAACTAAAGATAAGAATATGAAACTTCAACAAACACTACCTCTTCTCCTGGCTTTACACCCTCTTGACTCATAGCAATCTCGAAGTACCTTTATGCAAAATAAATTAACGAAGTCCTGCAATCAATCAAACAAAACAAAAAATCAGTTAAAAGTAAGCAATAAAACATTTAAGAGGCCCAAAATAGTGTCCTTGCATATGATAACAATAAGTTTCAAGTATGATTTGTCACTTTAATATTAAGAATACTACAATCGTCTACTTCTGAACTCGACTCCTCAAGACTTGCAAATGACACAACCTTGTCTTCGGCATTCCAACAGCTACACATGCCTTAAATATGTTAAGAACCATAAAACCACCCTACCAAGTGTTAGTTCCATTCCCCTAATTTTCACACATCTAACGTCGAGAACACGTCGAAGAAAATGGCCACTCCGGGCACAGTGGAGCTTGTGGAATGGAGTAGAAACATTCATGACATACAATAAGTATCAATCAGGCAATGTGAAGCAATTGTTCATTTGATTTTATAACACGTCGAAGAATGAAAGTGAAAGCTATGTCCTTTCTACAGTTGTACACATATCATTGTGAAGTGCAAAATTGCAACAGAAGAGACAACCAGACTAAGAAGTTTTAAAGGCAGGATCAGATCAGTGAAACACTGAAACTAGTACTACCGAAGTACCGATAATCACACTTAGTAGTGAAGACTGTAAAGTTGCATAGTAGAAAATGAGTCTAAAACGTGGGGAAATCTGCATCATATACATGATCATTGCAAATACATAAAGATTAAGGAACAGAGAATCCCAGTGATTCACAAAGGAGCTGAAATCACAATCTGTGGACAATGGTGGCAAAGATGGAAGCTTTACCTTTGGAGGTGCTGCAAATGATAAACTGTTTGAGAAATAAAGACTTGAATGAGAATGCAGTGCTTGAAGGAAGAAAAGGGGCTTAGGAAAAAAGAAGTGGAGTGGTTGGTGAGTGAGTGAGTGAAAATGGTGGTTTGGTAGTGGTAGGTAGACGTCACTAACGGTTGGTTCTTCATGGCAAAATTTTCTACAGGAAACAATGAAATACGCTTCCATCTTCTTCTTCACCTAATAACTAATACTGCTACCGCCGGACGGACGGTAACCTTGATGACGCTGTACCGGCCGAGCCTAGAAGCTACAGGCCTACAGCCTAACAAGTCTGGAATGATTTGGGTTCGCAAGTCCCTTTACCCAACCGAAGACTCGAGAGCCGGAAAATAGGGAGATCGGGTTAAATGTACATTTGGGCCAATTAATATGTTCCATATGTCCATTCGGGCCAATCATACATTTGGGCCAGTCAATATGTTCCATTATGTCCATTTGGGCCAGTCAATATGTTCCGTTATGTCTATTTGGGCCAATCATTTTTATCATGCTTAATTGCCAATCATCATATATTGTCAAAACCGTACTTGCCTCCTTTCTAAAAATTAAAAAAAAAGACTGCGTCAAAACTTTTATAGAAGAGTGACAAACAGAGACACCAGGTATCACAGAGGTCATTCGTTCGATCTCCGAAATGGGTACTCTAAAGTGGAGAATATTACTCTGGAATGAAAAATTAGGAGATTTAGATGAGTATTGAATTTGACAAAACCATTGTAATTTTAATATTATATTTTTAAAAACAAAACAAAAATCTCAGGCTATGATCAATTCAATAACTAGCCATTTTTCTTCTTTTTTTTTGTAAATAAAGAAGTACTAATATTCGGACTGAGTGGACAAGAGTTTGCTAGTAGAGTTTTTTGTGTTAGTTAACAGATGAATAGTGAAATAATTGTTAGTAGAGAATTGAGAAATGTGTTTGGATAGAGATTTGAGTTTAATATGTTTTAGTAGGAAATATTATAGGGGTGTAAGAGATGTGTAAGAAAAGGTGTAAGAGGTGGGGTATGTGATAAGGCAGCGGATACGTAATAGGGATAGAAAGCAACCTAACTCGTAGAATTGCTGAAGAATATCAAGAAACATGATTGAATCCACAATCATACATAAGAAACAGGGTTACAACCCAAAGACAAATTGTCATTTTCAAATCATCAAAAACTGAACTAAAATGCTAATCCTACTGGAATATAAATACTAACTAGAGTAAACCCTAATGGGCTTACGAGACTAACAGGTCCAATAACAAAACAAAACATAATCAAGCCCAAAGTGTATTTAAAGACCACTAATCTACTAATATATGGGCTTCTAGCCACTGCTCTATCAAATTGCCTACCAAAAATTAAAAAGAAAGTGATTTGCGAAGTTACAAACACTTGGGAGACCTTCCGTACTGAGTATATATGTGGATTGAACACTAAAATGCTTCCTAGTCAAAGGGAAATATATCTATAGTACTTGGGAATTCTTTACCTAACAAGGCCACCTTAATAACCTCGGGTTGTGAACTAGAAGTGCAACCAGTGCCACCCTTTCTTCCATCTCCAGAATCTCCATGGGGACAAGAACAGCTAAAGCTCCCAGGAACATTATTACATTTACTTTCACACTCATTTGTCGCTGGATCCGCACACTCATCAATATCTGAAAATGAGCAAAAAGAACTATAAAATGCTAGAAAGCTGTGCTATGTATGCCCTAGCTAGATTACTACAATCGGTCTACGTCTCTACTTGTGTTACTTTGCAAAAGACACAGTAAATTATGATGTTACATAAGTATATATATAAGTGTGCAATGGAAGCTGCTGCAAAAAGAAAAAAAAACCTGTGCAAGCGAAATTCATGTATGGATTGCCCTCGTAACCTTTAGGGCAGATGCAACGGTACCCCCCCCCCCTGTGCAGTACCAGACTCGACGCAGAGGCTATTACGTGCCTTGCAAGCATAATTGCCCAAAATTTGGGCTTCTGCACAACTCGAATTCCCGATAGCCCAATCCAACACAGTTGGAACAGAATCCTGCACCGGGTGCATGAAATTGGGGTCTGACAGATCCGAAGCCCCTCGGAAATGAAACGCTATTGGATCGCCCAGAAAAGCATAGCCACAGAGATTGAAGCCGGATACCAGCGTATGGTTCCTAAAGGAGCCCATGAAATTCAAATAAAACTCGAATCCTTTGGGGACAGACGTCTGGCAGCAGCCTATTCCCAAGCAATTTCCAGCGATCACGTCTGCAGCTTTCAAGCATAACGTGGAACAGCCTCTGGTGAAGTTCATGCCGTCTATTAGAGCTATGTCATCGCATCCAACCACAATGAATTTGTTCAGGTCTGAGTAGGTGTATGGCTCCAGGACGGTTCCACCTGGGAAGAAAGAAAAAAAAAGGTTATCTCATTTGAACTTTTGGACGGTATAGAGTTAATACATTCACACTGATTTTCTAAC
>JAYMSL010003406.1:0-12512 GCA_036897195.1 Plantago coronopus | reverse complement strand
TTTTGACTGTAATGTTTGATGTGTGTGTTCAAACTATTGATGTTTATATATTTGTATGCTTTAATAATTGATTTGCTTTCTTTTTTAAGTGAAGAGACTACAAAAAGGTGATGCATATAGAGATGAAGATAGTGCCGATGAGGATGAGGGTCCGTTGAGCATTATGAAGAACATTATGTAGAAAATAGTGATTTGTGATGGATTAAAAATTGTGGAATTCGCATAGGAACATTTGTTTGAATATTTCTTGAATGTGACGATCCAATGTTGAAAATTGGGATTTTTGTTTTTTGAGTTCAGATAGGAATGACTGAAGTTAGTGTACAATTAGTCGATGTTCACAGGTAAATAATTGATGTTTAATTGTTGTTAATATAAAAAAAAAGTTCATTAGGTCAAACAAAATTATCGGTACTAACATAATCTATTTTCAGTGTAACATCAACTATTACGTTCTTAACATCATCTATTTTTTATACATTTTTCTGAGCAGCATCAAGCAGTCACCAAATTGAAAAAAAAAAACCCGGGTCAACCCGACCCACCGGGTTGACCCGCGAAATTTGCAAGTATTCCATATGTTAGATAATAGGAAGTAGATTTCTGGAAAAGTCCACATATAGGTAGACTCTCCCAAAAGTTTCTCATCCTCAACACCCCTCTGATGTTAAAATTGTGATCGATGTTGGATAGATTTGTTGTTACTGTTGATATGTGTTTGTTTTTCCTCTTCTATTTTTTCCGGATATAAGTTTGATGTCATTGCTATTGCATCTCGTATGAGTTGAATGTATGTTGATGATGCATTTCATTCTAAGGTCGAGCTCAATCATGTACTTAGATATGAAAACACAAGGTATATGAGTTATTTTATGAACTGAATAAACCTGAACTGGATTAACTGAATATAAGGTGAACTAAATAGAGTCTAACATACCGTTTGGTTGGACACGAGGCTTCGCAAAACCCACCACGAACTCCCAAGATAATTAGTGGAGTTCAACAAAGAGTTCACAAATACCGGTATTTAAATGTAAACCTCACAAAACATGGTTTTGTTTACTCCATTAAATTGGAAAGTTCACCAATACCGGTATTCACATAAATTGGGAGTTTTAGTATGGAATGAAAACCAATTTTCGTTTTGTCAATTTCTCGATCAAACGAAGAGTTCGGAGTTGGAATTGCCTCTAATACATGTATTACGTACAACTAAACGGTGTGTAAATACTTGATTTTTGCATGGGGTGTTTGGGTTTGACAACTGGAGTACAAACTATTTGGGAGAAATTACACTATGTTTCTAAAAGTAGTAGAGATAGATGCCGAAATCGTGTTGATTCGCGGTTATACTTCATACACAAACAAAGTACAAGTCTTGTTGATCTGTCGTCTTAAACCCCTACACTGACTAAACCCTTAAACCCTAGAGCCCAGTCCTCTAGTACCCTTGAATCATTTCCCACTCCCTTTCTTTCTCCATGGCTCCAATGGTGACTAGAGCCAGTCCTTTACTATCCTCCAAACCATGGCGACGCTTCTTAGTTCGCTCAATTTGCGGTGGCCGCGTTTCCTCAGCTGCACTGGCGTCTTCGACTGCCCGAGATACGAAAGCTCCTCCCAGAACAGGAACCAAAATTCTAGAGACCTTCACTGAAGAGTTTGAGATCGGTTCACGGAAGTTCATCCTCGAGACCGGCAAACTAGCGAGATTCGCTAACGGTTCTGCTGTTTTGGGCATTGAAGAGACTAAAGTGCGCTCTACTGTCTGTTCAGCCAAGTGCAATGATGGTGCTCGCGATTTTTTACCCCTTACGGTATTTGAATTAGTTGATATTGTTACTGCTTCAGTTGGATTAATTTGCAGAAGTATTGTGTGATTGATTTTTCATCCTATTCTCAATTACTTCTGGTATTGTTGATGCTTCAGTTTGATTACATCATGATTGAATTCCATCTCATCTAAAAACTCAGAACTTGTAGAGAGGTGTGGAATCTAGTCATCTATATTAATTCTCCAATCATCACAAAGAGGTCTCAATGTTTGTTTACAACTTGCTGAAATTGATTACCTCTAGTATCAGTTCCCCGTGAGCTACAAATCTGGGAATGTTCGTCTGGGTAATATCATTTCATTATTAGAATAGTAATCAACTAACTGAAGTACATGATAAACTGTGATTTGCAGTTTTCCCTGAAAATTTTAACATGATACACATTGTGTATTGTTATTGTGTGTGTGTGTGTGTTTTTTTTCTTCCACCACTATTTTGACGCCATTAATATCATTTTGAGGCTGTAATGAATGTTGAGTTGCCTGAATATGGATGATTTCTCGGATCGAGGAACTAGGTGGATGATAAATAGTTTGTGTAGAACTAACCCATTTATTAATATATATACCCACCAATCTCTCATTGATAATCTGTCCTCCAACGAAAAACAATGAGCAACCAAGCAAGTAAGCAAAAATGATAACATGGCACCATCTAAAGAAACTCTAACAACACTTGTATCAAATGGTATCAATAGCTTATTAGTCCGTGGCCCATTTTTGACACTCCTAACTACATGTTGCTAGTAGATGGTTACCTGCCATGTAAATATGAATCTATCATCTCTGAAGATGTAACAAAAATGGATAGTAAGATAATTGTTTGACATGCCGTACATGTCTGGAATGGTGTTCTGTTATAATTCATAGCCCTTTAAAGACTTTGCATTTTGTTTGCAGTACCAAATAAATCACTGCTTTATTTCTGTATATATATATATATATATATTTTTTTTTTTTTGCAAGGTTGACTATCAGGAAGAACAGTCTGCTCGAAGCATGATTCCGGGCACATTTATGCGGAGGGAAGGCGCTCCAAAAGAACGGGAGCTTCTCTGTGGCCGTCTCATTGATAGACCCATAAGACCACTTTTCCCGAAAGGGTTTTACCACGATGTTCAGGTATAAGATATCTGAACCCACATGTATCAACATAATACTGCCAAGCCACTATTTGTTAAGGAGTTTTTGTTCCCCAGGTTATGGCAAGTGTTCTTTCATCAGATGGGAAGCAAGATCCAGATGTACTGGCAGTCAATGCTACTTCTGCTGCTCTGATGTTATCAGATATCCCATGGGGGGGCCCTGTTGGAGTAATCCGAATAGGAAGGATAGGCGGTCACCTAATAGTTAATCCCAGCATGGATGAGGTACCTTTTGTATTACTGTTAATACATTGGTTTTTTCCATGTTATCGTAGGAGCCAACTTACGGACTTTTAAATAATCATTAGCTTCTATCTTATTTACTGACCTTATGCATGAAGAATGGAGTACTGAAATTGTATGTTTGTGCACTACTCAAATGTCTAATTCATATGGATTTTATGTTTGTGCCATACTCAAATGTCTAATGTATATGGATTACTGAAATTCTATGTTTGTGCATTATTCAAATGTGTAATTCATAGCACGATTTTACAATGAGTTTGATCTATTGTTTCTTATTGGTGGCTCTTAACCTTTGTATCAAATACTTTTCACATCAAAGTATCTAGGTGTCGCAATAAATAAAACTTAACCATTCTAGTTGACATATTCCATTGGTTTACGACACTGTACTACTGAATGATTAGAGTCTATAAGATCATATAAAAGTAGATTTAAGAAGCCAATTGCGATGCTAATTCCCTTATCGGTGTTATTCCTGTGGACTTTCTGCAGCTTAGTTTGAGTGATCTTAATTTGGTGTATGCCTGCACAAAAGACAAAACACTGATGATGGATGTACACGCACGTGAGATATCAAACAGAGATTTTGAAGCCGCTTTAAGATTGGCTCATCTTGAGGTCAGTCTTTTGTCTTTTATCTTTTATCTTTATGTTGATTAATAAAGTACTGTGTCAGATCCTGTTGTTGTTTGTGCAGGCCGTTAATTTTCTGGAGCCTCAACTGAGACTGGCTTCCAAAGCTGGTAAACAGAAGGGGGAGTATAAGTTGTCGATGGTTTCTGAGAAAGCATACGAAAAAATAAGGAGCTTGGCTGAAGAACCTATTGAAGCTGTGTTTACAGACCCCACATGTGGGAAGGTGGTTTCTTGTTATTAATGTAATTTGTCACGTGCAGAATCTTTATAGTTCTGTCACAAAAGCCTTCAAGCTTCTTTTTGTTATTTTACATAAAATATACAGTTTGAAAGAGGAGAAGCGTTAGATAATATCTCGAAGGACGTGAGGAAAAAACTCGAGGAAGAGGAAGAATGTAATGAAGAAGCACTCAAATATCTATCGAAAACTGTGGATAACGTGCGGAAACAGGTACTTAATCCTCGCTCATAGGTGACCCTGAGACTTGTAATTTCAGTATTTACTGGGGTAGCTAAGATGAAAATGAACTTAGAATATCTGAAATTTCATGTTTCGTGGTTATATAATCTGTGCATGCAACTGTCTTCATCTTGATAGGGTTTTATTTCTTTTTCCTGATTGCCATAAGTATGTAAATGTGCTGACTTCCTACGTTTATGACCCTCAGGTTGTTCGCCGAAGGATAATTAGTGATGGACTTAGGGTCGATGGACGAAGCCTTGATGAAGTTAGGCCTCTGTATTGTGAAGCTGGAAATTTACCTGTGTTGCATGGATCAGCTATCTTTAACCGTGGAGATACTCAGGTTAGGAACTGCACTACTGCTGGTGTTCGCAAGATATAAGGCTATCATAGGATTAAATATTGAGATTGTTAGTGTTGTTTGATTGAATAACATTCCTAGGTTCTTTGTACTGTATCACTTGGTGCACCTGAAGAAGCTCAACGTCTAGATTCATTGGTTGGTCCTCCATCGAAAAGATTCATGCTTCATTATAGTTTTCCACCATTCTGCACGAATGAAGTTGGTAAACGAATGGGCCTCAACAGACGGGAAGTTGGGCATGGTAAGCCAGTTTCATTTGCATGTTGATCATGTGAAGATGTTCTGTAATTCATTTAATGTTCTTGGCTTGGCATGAAGTCTGTTCCTTTCAGTTTTCCTGGAATATTTTCTTCCTATTCTCAAATTTCCTTGATATATGTAAAAAACAGAACGAAACTGTAAAAAGAAAAATCCAGTGTTTTCTTTTTATAACCGAAGTTGCACATTATCACCAACGTTCTTACCGACACGTGATGAATTTGCACTTCATTACCTGTCGTTTTAAAAGCGTCTTTCCTGCCTTCATATTTAGTTTCCGGGTTATTGTATAATGTAAATACCCTTCAAATTTACTTTGTTGCCCTCAAAGTTAAGGATTTAGGAGTTGATTTGTATGTGAACCTTTTTAAGGTACGGAGGAAGTTAGACTACTCAAATATTGTGCAAGGACTAAAAGAACCCCAAAATGAACAGAAACTCGTGATTCTGAAACTTGACTGGTATAGTGATTTGAGAAGGGACCTGTTTATCTTTTGCTTAGGTGGATTAGAACAGTCAACCTTTTGAATGGGAGGTAACAAAGTGTGGGAATCATCAAATGTCGCCTGAGAAAGTGATCTGTTTGGTACTAGTAAATTCAGGTTTTATGGTTTTATTAATATTAATTTTTCAAATTGCTGTATAGATCCTACTGCTGGTTAGATGATTTTAAGTGTACAGCTCTAGAGGCCAGTTTTTATAACATCAAAGTTACTTTTGATTTTCTCTATTAATATTTACATTTTTCTTTTAGGTACTCTTGCTGAGAAAGCTCTACTTTCTGTGTTGCCTCCTGAAGAGAGTTGCCCATACACTGTTCGTATTAAATCAGAAGTTAATTCATCAGATGGATCGACATCAATGGCATCTGTTTGTGCAGGTAGCCATGTTATATGAAACTGATGCATTCACAGATTAGTACTGCATCTTACCCTGTTTTGTGCATCTTCATCTTATTTCTCAAATTATCAAAGCATTTATATCGGTCTGTATTTATAGGCAGCATGGCTTTGATGGATGCTGGCATTCCATTGAAAGAACATGTTGCAGGCTTGTCAGTAGGTCTCATTAGTGAAGTTGACCCCTTGACCGGTGTAATCTCAGATTATCGAATATTGACTGATATCCTGGTGAGGAATATGTATTTTTTGTCAGTAATTCTTTTACCTTTTCTGATCCCGTAACAGTTATATTTAATATGATTTAGACATTTAGTTTTAGAGGATAAAGTTTTTTATGGAACTCCTGCACTAATTCTAACTAGAGTAGAAACTAATTGCCCAACTTGTATTCACTTTGTACATCTAGATTGCTAACTTAGAGGATGTGATCTGTGTATGTGCTTTGTCTAGGGTTTGGAAGATCATCTAGGAGACATGGATTTCAAAATTGCTGGCACCCGAAATGGTATCACAGCAATCCAGCTGGATATAAAACCTGCTGGGATACCCTTGGATATTATATGTGAATCTCTGGAGCCTGCATATAAAGGTCGCCTTCATATCCTCAATCAGATGGAGAGAGTGATAAATGTAGCACGGGCTCAGGATGGGCGGGGTGCTCCACGAATATGTAAGATTATTTTTAATCTTCACGCTTTCAATGTACAGGAAATATTATTTTTCTTATAGTAGCCAGAACTTTTTTTTCTTTTTTTGTGTGTTCAACACCTTTATATACAAGCATACAAGGTCACAGATGTGGATTGTGTGATATAATTCTTGCAGTACATTTGAAGTATAGCAATGACGCGATCCGGCGATTGCTTGGTCCTTTTGGCGCAGTGAAGACAAAAATTGAAAATCAAACAGGTATGGTCTCGTAAAATGGTGTGAGTACACTTGCACCTTTTGGATTATATAGTCAGTCGGTCTTGCTAATTTATACTCGATGACCCATCAATGTCGCAATTACACATATATTACGATTTGGAAAATGTTATTCTATGATTGTGAGCCTGTGGAGCTTGCACCATAATTCACTGCAGTTATACCTCGTAGAGAAGTTGTATATAGTTTTAATTTGCTGCATCAGCTCATACTTCGTACGTGATACAGGCGGAACTATATCAGTTGGTGATGGCTCTATCACCTTATTTGCAAAGAATAAAAAAACATTGGATGAAATGTTGGAAAAGGTAATTATTTATTTTTCTCTCAGTTATGCCATCTTTCTGTTCATTTTATTTTTTATTGTTTCCAATCAAACGTTTTAGTTAATATAAGAAAAAAAAAAAACAGATAACCGTGCATGGATGTGTTTGATGTATATTCTTTTCAGAATTTATATATTTATTTGCTTTTCCAGATTGATTTGACCGTGGGTCGTGAGATTGTAAAGGGAGGGGTGTATAGAGGTACTGTCACTGCAATTAAAGAATATGGTGCGTTTGTGGAGTTCAGCGGAGGCCAACGAGGTCTGCTGCACATTTCTGAACTATCACATGATCCGGTTTGTGCCTTTCCTCACATTCTTCTGTATATGTTCAAAATATCTGGGGTTCCCCAGTAATTGGTTTCCTGAAGTAGTTCGTAACCATCAAGAACCTGCTAATTATTGTTAGGTGGATCAAGTTACTGATGTGGTATCAGTTAACCAAGTAGTTAATGTAATGTGCATTGACATGGACATTCGTGGGAATATCAGTGTCTCTCTCAAAGCCACTTTACCTAGTCGAGGTTCAAAAACAAAGGCTGCAGCTACGCCATCTATGACATTTGCTGAACAAACTCCTAAAGTCTGGGAGCCTGTTAAAAACTTTCAAAAGGAAGGAACTCAGCCAAGTCAGCCTCCAAAAGGTGTATCATCTTTTCTGATTCGAAGTACTGCTGAGTGTGATGCGGAGGAAAAATCGGCTGGTGTAAATCAAGATAACAAAGGTATCAATTGATTTCATCAAATCTACTTTTTGGTTTTTTTCCCTTTAATCTAGACAATATATATGCTAATCTCGTAAGGGACTTGTACTGATATTTAATATGGTGGCATCTTCTAAGTGATGTTGACCCTTTCTCTAAGCAATCATGTATTTTCTAGTTGATGCTTCTATGGATGCAAATAACTTGAAGCCTGGAATGGTAGTAAGTGCCAAGGTTCATCAAGTACGTTTGCATGGTCTTGTTCTTGATTTGGGTGATGATATCCATGGAATGTGCAAGTTTGCGGTATGTTACATACTCACTTCTCCTTGAGTAGAATGGGATAGATTTTGCTTTTATTCTGACACCACGCTAGTGGTATTGGATTACTGGTAATTCAAGGTCAGCTATGGGTTACTTATCATCTGCCCAGTCAAACTTATTTAAGAGGGGATAGGGTTACAACTTAAAGTATACCGGGGTAACCCCCATGAACCCTTTTAAATATCATGAAGACCCGAGCCATTTTGATTTATATCTAAAAATAATTTGGATTATCTCCTTGTAATAGGCCAGATTAAGGCGTGAATTTGGTGGCCTTTTTTCTTTTCTTTCCATGTGTGGAATACATGGGGATCCCCATTTTCTGAAGTAATGCCAAAGAACCTAAAACTGTTTTAACTTTTCCTTCCAATCACAGTTTTACCATTCTAAACTTCTCTGAAATGCGCCAACTTCTATCAGGAATGTTCTGGATGAGATGTCATCGTGAAATGTGGGAAACAGATGGCTTGTCCTGGCTAGTTCAACGTCTATATGTTTGCGCGTATCTGGTCGATTAGTGGAAAAATATAACCTTTTTAGTTAAAAAAAACTAAGGAAAGAAACTGGCGTAGGTTGTATGTGTGAGCCTGTTCTTGTTTACATTGCCAATTTGCCATATATTTTCTTTGAAAAACATTTTACCCAGAGTAATCATTTGCTCAAACAATTCTTTTGTTATATGTGTTGTGCAGCCTGATTCGAATAGAGACTTCACTGTTGGTCAAGAGCTGAAGGTAAAGTGTGCTAGTTTCTCGGAGAAGGGAATCCCCATAGTGTCACTAGTGGAGTAGAAGCTTGTTGGTGAAGAACTAGCAAGAAAAATATATTCTGATGAGGTACAGTACATATCGGGCTGCAATTTTGATTAGGTACGTAGGCAGGTTTAGGTTTCGGTCGTAGAGGAATATAAATTCTGTAAGTTATGTCAGTCTTTTGAAGAATAGACTGGATATCTATTGTATTACGCTCTGAAATACACATTATTATTTGTATTAGGGTGTATAATGTATTGGCCTGATGATTGAGTTTGGTCATGCTGCTAGATTAGCGTACGAATGGAAAATGTACGCTTGTTTTTGCAGATAAATACTACTCCCCCTCCGTCCCACAAAACTTTACTCATTTTCCAACTTTCCATTTCTGGACGTCTCACAAAATTTTACCCATTATCAAATAAGGAAGGTATTCACACACTAAAACTCTGTCAAGAGTCATGATGCTTTGTTGATCAATTGCGAAAACTCCCAACAGAAATTTAAAATTGTAAAACAGACCTACTTTGGGAACGCTAATGTACTGTGCTATGTTCTCTTCTGAAAATTCAAACTAGAGACAAAAACGGGCCAAGCTCATGTCAAACGTTAAGTGAACATTATAGAAATACCTCCCGAGTTTAACCGAAATTACAAATCACTCCACAATCGTTTGGTTCTTACATTTAAACTCCTACTGTTAAAAATTAACAAAGTCAACAACGTTGACCAAAGGTGATGTCATAATTCAATTTTTTTTATATCAAAATGACATGATAATTAGATCCATGACATTATAGAATCTGAATTATAGCGTCATCTTTGATCAATACTGTTGACTTCATTGTCTTGTAACAATATGGGGTCTAAACAAAAACCGCGAGTGCATGGAGCGATCTGTAATTTACGGTTAAACTCAGGGAGTCTTTACGTAATTTTCCCAAACGCAAACAAACCTATTTTGTGAACTCCAGTCTCAATTGATCGATAGAGCATCTCTATTCATCAATTGCAAGGACTCAAACTAGAAACTAATAAAACAAACCTAATGCCTCCATCAAGTGCCATGATGCTCTTTTCATGGTGACATTTACTAGCATAATTGGTAAACCTTTCAATAATTCTGGTATTTAGATTCAGAACTTCATGTTTCACCTTCTTTATCAATCTCCAAGTTTGAGATTAGGAAGTTATTAATGCAACGGAGGTATTAGTACCCTTAATTTGTAGATCAGATTTGAGTGTATAATCCGACCCTATTTTTTTAACCTAATTTTTTTTTCTTTCTATGTTAGTAGTAGTAATTATTTTGGTTACTATACAATAACAGAACCATTATGAATATGAGATTGTGTCCGGCAACTTGTATCCTTTGGTAACTGTCTCCACCTAATTTTCATATTTAATTACTATTAGTTGCTTTTGGTTGCACATTCACATGATTCATTGGTTTTCATCTCTCTTTCACTCTCCAAATAAAATTAGCTCATATGCAACTAGTATATTACATACATACTTAGTATATATTCAAATGGTGAAATCTCTCCTACTAAAGATATTTTTGGCCTTCTACCCTTTGGATCCAATTGAATCGTAAACTAGTTCATTTGATGAGTTATGCTAGGTGGTTTTTCGAAAACATTCGATACTTTTGTTCACTTAAAAATTGCCAGTGTGCTCAACATATCAGCTGACTTATTAACTATCTATTATTCCATTTCGTCTAACTAATCAACTAGTTTTACTGAACGAATCCGAACCCTATACACACCCTTACATGCAAAGTCTGATATGTTATATAGGTGCACTTGCAAATGAAAATCAAGAACCAAACAGAGACTTGTTCCTCTTTATGAGTTACTGATAAACCAATCACAACATGTCTGAATTAACATAAAATAAGTAGACCAATCCATGTACCCAATCCCTTGGAGATAGTTGTATTTTAACCCTGAAAAGTTGAGAAAAACTTCACTACTCAGACTCACTCTATACAGAAAGGAACCTGATGAGAACCACAAAGGCAGCAGCCAATCTGGCATTCATCATCATCTTGTATTTCACGGTCACCTCTTTCTTTCTCTTCTGCCTGAAATCCCTTTTCCTGAATGAAGATTTCACCTGTATTCTAATCTTTGTCATCACCATGTTTTTCGCGTCTCATATAGTTGTATATGAAAATCTTGGCTCAACAAGCCAAAGTAACTCGTCTGTTCAGTTTATTGAATCAGTTACGAATCTTTCTATAGTGTCAATACCTGAAGACGGTGATCAAGACGCTGGTTCATCTTGCGTGAAGAGTCTGATCAGCTGGGAACTTGAAGTTGATCACAAGGACCAAAGTCACAGGAGTACTAGTGAAGTTGGTGTAGGAATGGAGGATGAAAACGACGAAGATGAAGATGATTGGGGCTATGATTATGAAGGTGATAGTGAAGATAATGGAGACTCTGAAGAAGATGATCATGAGTTCAACAAGAAGATTGAAGAGTTCATAGCAGTAAAGAAAAGGGTGTGGAGACAAGAGATTATCAATGAAAGGTTGCTCTACAGCTGATTAAGGAGCAAAGATTCAAGGTTTTAGGGAAATTAATTTCTTAAATTACTCTCTAAGTATATTTGTTTGTATCATATTCATGTTCATACTTCTCTTAATTTCTCTGTTCTTGGCTGTATATAGTAGGGGTTTTTTTTTATTAGTTAATCAGTATTAATATATATTGTTAATAATCAGATGCATGTGAATCGTTTCAACTTTGTAAATCTTTTGTAAAGGAAAACTTCACCAAAATTATATGGAAATGGCATTAGTAAATTTAAAGTTTGAACTTACTGAACTGTAAACAAAAACATTGAGTTTTTTCTTTTCTTTTTCAGACCGACTGATGTTTGTAAGAAAATTTATTGATATTATTAGTTTTTTTCGAAAGGAGAAAGTTTATAAACTAAAATACAGGAATTACAACCTAAGTGGTCACCTTCTTCAGTTTGGTACGAAGATTAACCACAACATTATCTAGTTCTGGCAAAAGCCTAACCCACTTCGGGCAAATGTTTAACACAAAACGACTAGGTCAAATGGGATAACCATCCGCAGGAAGTATAATATTACAACCCAAAATCAAATCATCATGAAATTCATAACCACTTCCAAGTTTCGCCAAAATGTCCGCCACATTGTTTGCTACACGGGGTATTCTCTTGAGTGTCCATACCGTGATCTGTCTGCATAGCACTAGGATTTCCTGGATCAGTGTTCGATGTTGCCATGCCGGAGCTACTAGCCTGTAACAGCAGGAGAAAACATAATCAGAATCCGTTTGAAATTCAACTGATTGCAATCCAAGGGAGATAGCCATCTGCACAGCCTAAGTTAAAGGCTTTGAGCTCAGCCAAGTTGTTATCAGAGATATCAACATAAGCATAGGTAGCCTTGTAATTGGGTTGTACCCAATCCTCATCCAACCCATTAAAATGCCCAATGAATGAATGCCCATTTAAACTATATGGGTACGGGTAATAGCACCCAACCCGCACCCGTTATATTTAGAAGTCGTACCCGACCCGACCCAATAAATAGTTATTACCCGCACCCAACCCAGTACCCGTATATTTATACCCGTTTACTACCC
>JAYMSL010003405.1:0-12513 GCA_036897195.1 Plantago coronopus | reverse complement strand
TTCGAATTTGTTGGCAAGGAGAGTGATTTGTTCAAGAGCGATTCGCTTGTGAGTGATGTTAGCGCTGTTGTGAGGATGGTGAAGAGTAATTTGGACTCCGAGGAGAAGAAGAGGGAGGCGGAGAAGAATAGTGAATTGAAACAGAGCTCGAAGGAGGAGGTTATGGTGGAGAAGAAGGAGGAGGAGGAGGAGGAGAAGAAAAGCAAGCGTCTGACTCCGAACAGTATCAATGGACTGGATATGGAGAAGTATTCGTGGGGTCAGCAATTGCACGAGGCTTTCATTACCGTTCCTGTTCCGGAGGGGACGAACGGGAGGTCGGTTGTTTGCGAAATCAAGAGGAACCATCTCAAGGTTGGGATTAAGGGCCAGGAGCCGATTATCGACGGGGAGTTGTATAAGCCGGTGAAGGTGGAGGACAGTACCTGGACTCTGGAGGATAAGAAGTTGGTTTCGATTTTGTTGTGCAAGGTAGATAAGATGGACTGGTGGAAGTATTTGGTGAAGGGTGACCCCGAGATTGACACGCAGAAGGTGGAGCCGGAGAGCAGTAGGCTGTCGCAGCTGGATGGGGAGACGAGGTCCGCTGTGGAGAAGATGATGTTTGATCAGAGGCAGAAGCAGATGGGGCTTCCCACGAGCGAGGAGATCAAGAATCAGGAGATGATGAAGATGTTCATGGCTCAGAACCCGAACATGAACTTTGGCGGAGCTGGTGGGAACATGAGCTTCCCTGGCGGCATGAGCTTCCCCGGTGGCCCTGGTGGCATGAGCTTCCCTGGCGGCATGAGCTTCCCCGGTGGCCCTGGTGGCAACATGAGCTTCCCTGGTGGCCCTGGCGGCAAGTTTAATGGAAAGATGCCTCCTTTTTAGGCTTAAGGTTTAGTGTTTTCGGTTTCTTTAGGCTTTTGCTCTGTTTAGTGTTCAGTTTAGTTTCTTTTGGCTTTTGCTCTGTTTAGTGCTCTGTTTAGTTTCAAGTTTTTTCAGGTTGGACTAGTTCTTTTGTCTAGTTTTGTCTAGTCGAAAACCTGCTATGGATGTTAATGGATTTACTTTTTATCTATCAAGAAAGATTTAGCATTATTCCTTTGCTTTGATCATTCAAATCCCTACTTTTCAATTTCGATTTCGAATGCTTACTTGGGCACTAAACAATGGGCAAGTACTAAACAATGGGCACTAATCAATGCTAGTCAATCAAGATCAAGAATATGTTTATGTGTATAATTGGTTGTTAGTCAATCATGAACGTGATGTTTATATAATAATGTCTTAACATGTGACTAAGAATAATCAAGAATATGTTTAACAAAGGACTAAGAATAAGATAAAAAGGTGCCGTTTTGAGTTAACCCATTGACCGGGCATATTTATGCTCTTTGTATGTCATGTATGTAGCAGCCAAATAGAGAGAACAATCCAAGAAAACGACTAAACAGGGAAACTTTAGATACCCCTGATCATGCAACGAGCATCATGAAAGCTGTTTACGAATAGTGACTGAAACTAACTAAAAGACGGGGTTACCTTTGGTCAATCTGAACAGCGAGGGCATAACAGAATCTTCTGCGTAGAGTCCTTCACAACCGATGTTTCTCGTACTTTGAATGGTGGTTTTGTTCTCGTGCACAGATCTTGCAATTTCGTGGAGAATCGCTGTGTCAACTCTGGGATGTATTTTGAGAGTGTAGGGGGGAGAAGGTGAGTTGAAGAGAAGCATGAAGTTTATGTAAACATCGAAAGCTATCAAGGAGAAGAGAGGTAAAAGGACAAGGCCTTTCCATGAATAATATTGTTTCAGCAGGCTGGTAGAACCTCCTGCCATGGTTTTCAGGCAGAGGAATGAATCTCCTTGTAGTGAAGGATTGTCAATGGAATTGTTAAGAATAATATGTGTGTTTAAATAGTTTTTCTTGAGCTTATTTCATTGTCAAACAGACGGCTAAGTCACTATAGTGCAATCTGAATAATAAAAATATACATACAAGTTGCAAGTGTTTTAATACTATTTAACTTTGTGAATTCGTAGCTGCTCAAGTTCGGAAACAATTTTAAACTTGTGAGCAAGATGTTCGTATTCATCTTTTAACCAACTAAGTCACCTCTTGTGAGTTAGAACGTACACCGGAAATAGTAAGCTTTGTCGTTAAATCTGCCTTTTATCCGGTGTTCAGATTCAGATAATCCGTGTTGCTGCATTCTAGAAGAAGATAGTAAGGAAGAAGAAGTTAAGAAGAAGAAGTTAAGAAGAAGACTAATCCATGTTCCTTCATTCTTCTTGTTTTATTTGCATTTTGTTGAAAGTTTTACAGCTTGGGTTTTGGCTGCAATTGAGCACATTACATCTCAAACAGCATTCACTTATGAATAGTATTAATCCTTCCAACAATGTGGATCTAATTCGCCTTTCTAGGTTTTGTGGTGAGTCCATATCCGTATGGAAACAAGGGATCATAATGTGGATCACCAACGTTCATTGGAAGTTGATCGACGGTCTTGAACCATGTTCGCGAAAGCTTGCCACCAAAACCATAGTCACCAAACAGAACATCAGCCACACCTTGGCCTTCTGATCCTGGCAGCCAAGCTGCTACAAGAGCGTCAATTTGTGCAAGATACGGTTGGATCACTACTGGCCGGCCTGTTACGAGTACTACAACACATTTGACAGCACCACAGACATTTGATATGGCTTTTAGGCCAGCTTCTGGTAGTGTTAAGTTTAAGCTATCTCCAAATGTTTCTGCGTATGGTGGTTCACCAACTACAACTATGGCGTACGAGAATTTATCGGCCTTCACGTATCCAGATTCTGGAGTCTCTCTGTAAACAACTTCTGTTTTGGAGTCGACTGCTTTCTCAATGCCTTCCAGGATAGTAGTACCTAACCATGTATAGGACACAATTTAAGTTCGCATTGTAGATCAGAAGATTAAAGTGAACTGAGACTAATATCGAGTGGACAATGAACTTACCAGTAGTAGTGTTACCACTTGATCCCTGCCATGTAATCGTCCAACCGCCACATTGATTACCGATGTTGTTCGCGTGAGTTCCAGCAACAAGAATCTTTGTTGCTTTCTTAGGAAGTGGTAACAATGGCTTGTCTGTTTTACCGTTCTTAAGCAACACAAGCGACTTTCTCACTGCTTCTCTTGCCAGGTCTCTATGTTTCTACAAGTTTATGCTCAGGAATTAGAAAAGGCAGTGTGATCTGAGCAACACAGACAAATACATCATCCATAGTATTGGGGTGAAAAATGCACGAGCTACTTATCACCAACCTGATTTCCTAGGTACTTGATCATGCTATAATCGGCCAATGGATGCTCGAAGAGACCCATTGTGAACTTAACTCTTAGAATTCTCTTCACAGCATCATCAATTCGGCTCATGGAAACGAACTTCTTTTCTACCAGGAAAGTTAAGCCATCTATAAATTCTGTGTAATTGTACGGAACCATAATCTGCATGATCAATCAACAACTTAATAAGTACTTCCACAGTTCACAGTTCTAGTTAAATTCCAAACTATGAAACTTAGATTTAACTAACCATATCGATTCCAGCATTAATTCCGGTTAGGATTGACCAAGTATAGTTTGCGTGAGGTGGAGACGTCATTCTATCAATTCCTTGCCAATCTGAGATAACGAATCCCTGAGATTGTTCGATCAGGATCCAAAACTCATGTCAGGTGCTAGTTTATCATGACAAAGGCATTAGTCTTTGAGAGTTCAGAACATTTATGATTGTGAAATGAAATTACCCTGAAACGTTGTGTTTTCTTGAGATACCCAGTGATAAGATCACGATTAGAATGCATCTTTATCCCATTCCAGCTCGAGTAAGAGATCATGACAGTCGAGACACCCTTGATGACAGAATCATAGTAGGCCGGCATATGGATTTTAAGCAGATTATGCCTTGTTGACACCGTGTTGTTCTCATTTATCCCTTCGGTTGTTCCCCCATCACCAACATAGTGTTTTGCGCAAGCTGCAACCTTGTTTCTGTAAACCAGGCAATTATTTAGAAAAAATTCAAAAACCAAACCAAGGTTAGAACATCAAGTGGAGCATTAGCCGCCTGCAGCGTTGAGAAACTTACTGCCCAGCCATGTAAGGAACGCCTAGAGAGTTTGCTGGTGCTTCTCCTTGCAAACCAGAGATTAGCTCAGTCATTTGTCTAACTACCTTTGGATCTTCACTATAGCTCTCAAGACATCGTCCCCATCTGGGATCACGACAAACCTTTTACCGAAAGAAATGTCCATTAAGAATTATATGCTTCATATTTCACACAGCCTTCTGGAACTCAAAGCAGGTTATTAGGAATTGACAAGGCATATAGGAAGTTATTTACCGCGATACATGGGGCGAAAACATACTGAATGCCAGTTGCCCTGACTTCAAGAGCAGTTGCAGCTCCAATGTTCTTAACCAATTGAGGATCCCTGTACAAAATTCATGACTTCACATCAAGATTTAGCATTGAGTAACTGAAACAGCTACATGTTCATACAGATAGCTGAATGTTCAGTTATTTAAATATTCTCGATGAATGTTGAACTAGTTACTAAACTCAGGAGAACACATGACTGATACAGAGCTTTTCCGGGATTTTTTTTGGTCAGAGTACTAAAGTTTGAGGTGTTTAAAAGTTATGGTACCAAAACCGAGAACAGGAAATATATGATAGCAATTAGCAAGGCATATTTATCATAGTCTTTACATTGACCTCTGACCAATAGCTTGAAAGCAATATACAGAAAACTAGTGACAGTCAACAAATAAGCACAAAACTAGATACAGTAAATTTTAACACCAAAAGCAAAGACACTTGCCTAGTTGCACCAAGAGCAATATTGTGAGGAAAAATTGTAGCCTTGTAGACATTATTGTGTCCATGAACTGCATCAATCCCGTAAATCATCGGTATCCCAAGACGTGTAGCCAACGATCCTTTCTGGAAGTCGTTCACCATGTCGATCCACGTCTTGGCAGACGCCCGCAGAGCAGGCACACTGCCACCACCACTCAGTACACTTCCTGTAACATAGCCTAACAAACATAAGACAACACATTCTTGAAAAGTATCAAGATTCAAGATAGTAATATATCAGTACCTAATAAGTACTTCTTCATGACCTCCTCAGTTGCAACTGTTCTGTCAATTTGTGTCATCTGGCCTATCTTCTCAGCCAAAGTCATTCTGCTCATCAGATCCTTAACTCTGACACTTACCGGCTTTTTCGCATCCTTGTACTTCATGTACTCTGCATTTGCTATGGCTATCCAGCAACAAAGTAGTAGAAGTAAGGCAGATTTCGCCATTTTTCGCGGTAACATCTTCAATTTGCTGCAGAATTTATAAATCAAGAATCAGATTACATCATGTAAGTTTGTACTAGACTGGGGAGGGCATATGCAGGCAAAATTTGGTCCTGATAGGGACATGAGGAAAAGATAAACAGAACCAGCCCAGGCAAATATGGTCCTCAAATTTGACTAGTATACAATACTTAAATGATTAAACTATAGAATAAGATGATCTTCAGGACCAGCCACATTTTGATGAAAAGTGGACTTTTCCAATAAGGCAAAGAATTTGAACTCCATGCTAACATAGACTGTCAGTTAGAATCCACATGATCTGGATCATAAAATGCAACTTGAGTAACTGGTTCAACCAAGCAACTAATGATCCATGAAAAAGTTATGATGGTAATTTGGCGGGAAATTTACGCGAACACCTCGAATAGTGAAGAAGTTTCACACAAACTTGGATTCGTTAGTTTTCAACATTTAGACTCCCGCGTAAACGTTAAAAGTACCAAGTTGCCCTTACGGGCCAGAAAGTAAGTAATTTTGGAAAAAAGTTGCATAAGCTAGTTTTTCGAAGTAATATTTCGAGTTTACCCTTAAAAGGACTTCATCAAATCAAGAAAGTGTATGAAAACTTACAGTTGCTTAACAACTCCAGAAGATGAATGTATGTGTTTTGGCTATGAAAGTGATGATGTTATTGTTATTGTAAGAAGTGGAATGTGAGAGTGTTGAGAGTATTTATAGAAAGTTTGTTCAGTTCAATTGTGAGATCCACTTAAAATATCTTATCTTTGATCAAACTGAGATCATAAATAGCAGATGACTGTATTGGTCTTTAAAATTTTTAAAAATATATTTCTAGTCCAAAAACACACAAGAATGAAAATTAAGTTTTCAGACAAATCATAAAGTCTCGCCCACCACTTGTGCAAGTGTTCTGTGCATAACTGATCCCCCCATTCCATGCCTTGAGAGACTAACCCTAATCATTCAGCCCCGATCGCCGCAACAATTTATTTGTCTAGTATCAGGGGCGGAGATAGAGGATGTGGATGTAGCTGACGGTATGTCTACATTTACAATTTCGCATATATTACCGTTCAACATTTGAAATTTTAATATCTTCTGGACAGATTTTATTTAAGGGATCAGTCTTGGTGACCATTTTGGAGTTGCATTGTATGACCAATATGTTTTGGTCCCATATGTGTGTGACCATTAAAGTCGTCCTCGTGATATTTGCCTGACTGTGACACTGTACCTATCTGTCACTTAAAATCTTCACTTGCCAACTTGCCACATTCCTTTAATAAAAGATGTTGTATATTCTTGTTCATAATTCGTTTTTAGGTATGGTATGTTTGTGAAATGATCGGATAAAGTGATTAATATAATACGATTTGAGTTAAGTGGAGTAGATTTTAGTTAGTGATAATAGTCGTTACAACAATTTATCAGAGCAAAATCACTCTAAATTCATTAGTTTAAGTGAAATTAATAATAGTAATAGATTGATCAGGGCGTTACAAATACTCATATCGAGTCAAAACTCTGCCATGAAAATCCCAAAGTAACAGAACCTTTTTTTTTAGCTGATTGATCTTAATGATTCCAGTTCTCAGTTTCAACATAATTGACTGACATAGTCTCATAAATGTTGGCCTTTTGCCTCTATTTATGACCAAATTATGGAGATCTTTACTTTAACCTTATTTTACTGTAATATTGCTCATGTAGCTTTAAAATTATAGTACAGTACAGATTTTGTGTTCACATAATAATCTCTATGCTGCTAGCTGTACCGGTGAGGCTGTGAACTCAATCTGTATCCTCAATGGATGTAGATTATGTTGTGATTCTGAATCCGAATGGGAAAAATGGATCATAGTGTTGATCTCCTACGTTCATTGGAAATTGATCAACAGTTTTGAACCATGTACGCGGAAGTTTGCCTGTAAAACCATAGTCGCCAAACAAAACATCAGCAACGCCATGTACCTTGCAGCCAAGCAGCTACAAGGGCGTCGATTTTTGGAAGATATGGTTCAATGACGACTGGACGTCCTGTTATGAGAATCACAACCCATTTCACTGTTCCACAAACATTGGATATTATACTTGTCCCTGGACTAGGAATTGTCAAGTTCATGCTGTCGCCCAAGGATTCTGCATATGGTTTTTACCCTACTTCAACAACAGCTTACGAGAAATTGTGGGACTTTACGTATCTGGCATCTGGATTATCTCTGTATTCGGTCTTTGTTCAGTGTTTCTTATACCTCCGAGGATGGTCGTACCTAATGACAGTGTACATTGTAAGGCCTACGATTCATATAGCTTATCGATATCTCTAACAGTACTTAGTGATCGAGATACCTGTTGTGATGTTGCCAGTTGCCCCTTGACATTCAATAGTCCAACGAGCACACTGGTAACCAATATTGTCAGCTAGCATGTGTTCCTGCAACAAGAACCTTTGGTGCTTTCTTCGGAAGTGGTATCAATGGTTTGTCAGCAGACTCTCCGTTCTTGAGCAGAACGACAGACTTTCTCACAGCTTCCCTAGCAAGTTCTTTATGCACCTGATAAAGTATCTGGTCTTAATTAATGAACAATGTCCGAGCGTGGATTATTCTGAAAACCGATACTAGAACTAACCTGAGATCCAGGATACTTGGTGACCGATTGCCATACCAAGATGGAGTGCATCATGATTTAACGTGTAGCACTTATGATGCATTTTGCTGAATGTTTTACAGCTTAGGTTTTGGCTGCAATTGAGCACATTACATCTCAAACAACATTCACTTATGAATAGGATCAATCACATTAATCCTTCCAACAATGTGGATCTAATTCGCCTTTCTAGGCTTTGTGGTGAGTCCATATCCGTATGGAAACAAGGGATCATAATGTGGATCACCAACGTTCATTGGAAGTTGATCGACGGTCTTGAACCATGTTCGCGAAAGCTTGCCACCAAAACCATAGTCACCAAACAGAACATCAGACACACCTTGGCCTTCTGATCCTGGCAGCCAAGCTGCTACAAGAGCGTCAATTTGTGCAAGATACGGTTGGATCACTACTGGCCGGCCTGTTACGAGAACTACAACACATTTGACAGCGCCACAGACATTTGATATGGCTTTTAGGCCAGCATCTGGTAGTGTTAAGTTTAAGCTATCTCCAAATGATTCGGCATATGGTGCTTCACCAACTACAACTATGGCATACGAGAATTTATTGGCCTTTACGTATCCAGATTCTGGGGTCTCTCTGTAAACAACTTCTGTTTTGGAGTCGACTGCTTTCTCAATGCCTTCCAGGATAGTAGTACCTAACCATGTAGAGGATACAATTTAAGTTTACATTGTAAATCACAGGGTGAATTGAGAAGAATATCGAGTGGACGATGAACTTACCAGTAGTAGTGTTACCACTTTGTCCCTGCCATGTAATCGTCCAACCACCACATTGGTAACCAATGTTGTTCGCGTGAGTTCCAGCAACAAGAATCTTTGTTGACTTCTTAGGAAGAGGTAACATTGGCTTGTCTGTTGATTTACCGTTCTTAAGCAACACAAGCGATTTTCTCACTGCTTCTCTAGCCAGGTCTCTATGTTTCTACAATTTTATGCTCAGGAATTAGACAATACAGTGTGAAATGAGAAACACAGACTGCAGAATGCTTTAGAATGTTGTACATTGCATTCACGTAGTGTGCAAAAGCACGAGCGATTATTCACCAACCTGATTTCCTAGGTACTTGATCATGCTATAATCGGCCAAGGGATGCTCGAAGAGACCCATTGTGAACTTAACTCTTAGAATTCTCTTCACAGCATCATCAATTCGGCTCATGGAAACGAACTTATTTTTCACCAGGAAAGTTAAGCCATCTATAAATTCTGTGTAATTGTAGGGTACCATAATCTGCATGATGGATGATTCAACAACATGATGAGTACTTCCACAGTTCCAGTTAAATTCCAAACTAGGAAACTTAAGACATAACTAACCATATCGATTCCAGCATTAATTCCGGTTAGGATTGACCAAGTATAGTTTGCGTGAGGTGGAGACGTCATTTTATCAATTCCTATCCAATCTGAGATAACGAATCCCTGATATTGTTCGATCAGGATCCAAAACTCAAGTTAGTACCACATTTATCCTGACTAAGGCAATAATTAAAGTTCAGAATGTTTATGATTGTGAAATGAAATTACCCTGAAACGCAGTGTGTTCTTGAGATACCCAGTGATAAGATCGTGATTAGAATGCATCTTTATCCCATTCCAGCTCGAGAAAGAGACCATGACAGTCGAGACACCCTTGATTACAGAATCATGGTAGGGTGGCATATGGATTTTAAGCAGATTGTGCCTTGTTGACACCGTGTTGTTCTCATTTATGCCTTTGGTTGTTCCACCATCACCAACATAGTGTTTCGCGCAAGCTGCAACCTTGTCTCTGAAAACCAGAAAAACATAGAGAATTAATTGAAAAGGACTAAGATTAGAACTTCAAATGGAGCATTACTGCATTAGCCAGCAGTGTTGAGAAACTTACTGCCCACCCAAGTAAGGAACGCCTAGAGAGTTTGCTGGTGCTTCTCCTTGCAAACCGGAGATGACCTCAGTCATTTGTCTAACTACATTTGGATCTTCGCTATAGCTCTCAAGACATCGTCCCCATCTGGGATCACGACAAACCTTTTTACGAAAGAAAAGTCCATTCAGAATTATATGCTTCATAGTTCACACAACCTATAGGTTCCCAAAGAAGGTTATTAGCAATTGAGATGATGCATATAGAAAGTTACCGCGATACAAGGGGCGAAAACATATTGAATGCCAGTTGCTCTGACTTCAAGAGCAGTTGCAGCTCCAATATTCTTAACCAGTTGAGGATCCCTGTACAATATTCAACTTGACATCAAGATTTAGCATTGAGTAACTATAACAGCAGCATGTTCATACAGACAACTGATAGTTATTCAAATATTCCTTGTGCTGTATTAAGGTCTGAACCTAAGGTTTAAATTACGATTAGACCCCTGAGGCTTTGACGATATCGACTGAATTGTACCCTAGTTACTAAATTTGACTTTTCTGGGATTTTTTTTGGTCGGAGTACTGGAGTTTGTGGTTTTTAAAAGTTATGGTACCAAAACCGAGAACATGAATTATACTATAACGCATATTCATCATAGTCTTTACATTGACCTAAAGTATATCTTACAGTTACAGATAAGAACAGACAGTGACCCCTGGGCCCTGACTAATAGCTTGAAAACAATAGTGTAGTAAACTGGTTCATAATAAGCTGAACAGTAATTAGAGTGGAGTGACAGTCAACAAATAGGCATAAAAATGGTGGAACCATCAAGAGCAAAGACAAACTTGCCTAGTTGCACCAAGAGCAATATTGTGAGGAAAAATGGTGGCCTTATAAACATTATTGTGTCCATGAACTGCATCAATCCCGTAAATCAACGGTATCCCAAGACGTGTAGCCAACGATCCTTTCTGGAAATCGTTCACCATGTCGATCCACGTCTTGGCAGATGCCCGCAGAGTAGGCACACTGCCACCACCACTCAGTACACTTCCTGAAACATAGCATCACAACATCAGACAATACATTCTTGAACCATATGATGAATATATAGTACTAAAAAAGTAATTAGAACATTACCTAATAAGTACTTCTTCATGACCTCCTCAGTTGCAACTGTTCTGTCAATCTGTGTCATTTGGCCTATCTTCTCAGCCAAAGTCATCCTGCTCAATAGATCCTTAACTCTGACACCTACCGGCTTTTTCGCGTCCTTGTACTTCATGTACTCTGCATTTGCTATGGCTATCCAGCAACAAAGTAGTAGAACTAGTGCAGATTTCGCCATTTTTCGCGCTAACATCTTCAATTTGCTGCAGAATTCATAAATCAAGAATCAGATTAATGCATTATGCTGGAATAATTTTAAGTTTGTTCTAGACTGGGGAGGGCATATGCAGGCAAAATTTGGTCCTGATAGGGACATGAGGAAAAGATAAACAGAACCAGCCCAGGAAAATATGGTCCTCAAACTTGACTAGTACAATACTAAAATGATTACACTATAGAACAAGAGAATTTCCAGAAATCAGCCCACATTTTGATGGAAAAATGGACTTTCCACTAAGACAAATTATTTGAACTTCATGAGAACATAGTTCATTCAAGAAACTAATGATCCTTCTTGAAAAAGAAATTATGGTAATTTTGCGGGAAATTCGTACAAACACCCCAAGAGAAGATTGACATAAACTTGGGTCTCTTAGTTTTCAACATTTAGCCTCCCGCGTAAACATTAAAAGTACCAAGACGCCCTTACGGGTCAGAAAGTAAGCAATTTTGGACTCTTTCTATCAATTTTTTTCAGAACAGTATCAAGAAAGTGTGTAAGAACTTACAGTTGCTTAACAACTCCAGAAGATGAATGTATGTGTATGAAAGTGATAATGTTAAGTATTGTAAGAAGTGGATGTGAGAGTGTTGGGATTATTTATAGAAAGTTTGTTCAATCCAATGGTGTGATCCACTTAAAATATCTTATCTTTGAACAAAACTGAGATCATAAATAGCCAAACCAAGTTTTCAGACAAATCATAAAGTTGCGCCCCCCACTAGTGCAAGTGTTCTGCTCATAACTGATTCCCCCCCCCCCCCCTCCTCCCTTCCATGCCTTGAGTGACTAACCTCAATGATTAAGCCCCGATAGCTGCGACAATTTATTTGTCTGGTATCGGGGCGGAGATAGAGGATGTGGATGTAGCTGACGTTATATCTACATTTTCAATTTCGCATATCTTACTGTTAAACTTTAGAAATCTTAGTATCTTGAGGGCAGATTTTTTTGGAGTGATGAGTCTTATTGGGTGACCTTCTGGAGTTGCATTGTATGACCAATATGTTTTGGTCCCAAGTGACCATTAAAGTCGGACTCGTGATGATTGCATGATCATGACACTGTACCAAACCTATCATCTAAAATCTTCACTTGTCAACTTGCCACATTCCTTTAGAAAAAGCTGTGTATATATTCGTCTTCCTAATCAGGTCGTTACAAATACGCATATCTAGTCAAAACTCTGCCATGACAATCCGAAAGTAAATAGAACCTTATCCTTCTTTT
>JAYMSL010003404.1:0-12517 GCA_036897195.1 Plantago coronopus | reverse complement strand
ATGGCCTGATAATGAAATGAATTAAAGCAGCAGTTGAATGTACTAATGAGAGGAGGAGGAAGCCGAAGTTGAGTTAGTCTGGATCGAAAGCCGGATAAGTAGGAATATTTAATGTTATGCATGCAATTGTAATATAAATTTTGTCTTCAGCTGTACTGTTATGTCAACAATATCAGAAAACCTCCAGCTAGGTTGTTACAATTACATCTGATTTCCAAAAGTTGAATTTCAAATTTTTTAACCAAATCGTTCCTTAATTATACATGTACTGAATTGCAATGTTAAGTTTATTTTTTTTTCTCAATTTGTGATTGATTCACCTGGTCAAGATCTTATTATATAGTGAGAAGGAAATTAGAAGAATCGCAAGACTTCAAGGAAAAATCAAAATACTTGGCTCTAGGAAATGACTTCGTGTATGATGATACATTTTGACTTCATAGGTTCTTATAAACCCCCATGAGTATGCTTACTATATTAATCTAATAAAACTGCTTAGTACGTTTGTACTAGGTTTTTTCAAAAAAAAAAAAGAAAAGTTTATTTTTTTCCTCATTTTCACCCACATATTATTTTTAACTCAAAGTTTAAATTACAAAGTTGAGTCGGACTAATATTATTATTTTTCGAGCGTATACATTATGTCAAGTTCAATTAATATCGATCATTCCTAAATGTCAAAACTAAGAAAATTAAATCTTTAATTCTCTAGAACTTTAAATTAATTATAAATAAAGATACATATAAAATATATAAGAACTAAAATTTTAAATACACAAATTAATGAAGCATGTGTTGAGTATTTCCAGCCTCCAAACTGTCCAACACTATTAAGGGAACAAAGTGTGCAGGGGGCTGCAGACTAATAACTATGGTAGCTAGCAGTTGGGTGAAGTTTGTCAAAGAAGATGGCTATTCATTTAATCGATGAAGACTTTGGGCATTGGAAGTGAAGTGATGAGCTGAATCTCTTGCCTATAAATTTAGCTCATTAGCTCAGCTCCAAAGCATCAGAAACAACACACAAAACATAGAGAGAAAGAGAGAAAAAGAGTGAAAGAGTTTAGGGATTGGTTTTTTGTAATAGTCGAGTGTGAGAGTTTGCTCCTCCTATTGTAATTCTATTCCGTTGATTAATAGAAGAGTTTTCCAATACCAACACGACACTCCCATAAACTTCTTCTCTCCTGACACAGATTGCGTGCTACCATCATCAGGAACTTTTTGAGGAGAAACAGCACCTGTTACCGAGGGGTTAGTATTCTCAGAATGAGTAACTTTACACAAAATCCGTATTTTTTCTCCAGGATTAACTAATGGACCAGAATCCGACTTTAGCGAATACTGCTTCATTCTCCATATGCCTTGGCCTTCCATCTCCTCTTCCGAACCACTCTTGACTGAAAAATCTAAGACCTCAGTGTACCCAGTAATTATATTTTGATACGCGGCGTACTCAATAAATTTTTTTCTTATTCCAACCTTCCAAGATCCACATCCGGCCCGACGTTAAAAATAGTTCCAGGTTCGGACTATTGTGCTGAAACAATAGTACACTTCTTTTCTCTCTGTCGAATCTTCAGAAATTTGCCAAGGATCGTCTGACTTGAAAACAACCCAAGGAGAATCATCGCCATATACAGCTCGCTCGACGATTTGTTGATATTCGCCATCCAATTGCTGATTATTGACTTTCTTGAAGAGAGCTTCGATCAATTCTTCATCTGTAGGATTGAAACGACGGTTACCGGGTGGTTCTGCAGCTGGCGAATTCATTTTCAGTGTTTTTTTTTCCTTTTTAGAAGTTGGTTTGTGTGTTTGTGTGATATCTGTAGCGGTTTCTATTTAGGCCAGAGCTGTCTATTACTATATCCTAAGAAAACACACTAAGGTAGTTGTTACTACAAAAGTAGTGGGTGGTTACCATTTTTTTCAAAAAAAAGAAAAGAAAAAAGTGATTAAAAATTAAAAACCATACCTCTAAAATTTAATGTGTCAACTTCTAAATCAAAATGTAATTTATTGTAAATTTTTTAGATCAAAATTACTCATAATGAATATAAATTTCATAATAAAATTACAATATTAAACAACAAATACACGCGGGAATCCGCGTGTCAACGATACTAGTCTTAACAAAATCAATTATATTTATTGTAGTGATGAAGATAATAGAATAAGTAATTAATAATTAATGAATAGTTATTAGACAAGTAAAATGAAAACCAATTATAATTCAGCCAAACAAGCCTGAGGCGGTTATCAAAATCCCTACTAGGGTTTAAGGGAAAGGGGTTTTGCTTTTTATTTTCAGGAGGGTTTCACCTCAGAGTTGTCCATGGAGGAATTCGAAGATGACTTCAATGACCTTTATGCTGACGTCGAGGTTCAGGCGAGCTCAGCAATGAGTGCCAGGCATGAGTTGAGGGAAATGCCGCCCGGAACCAGCGTCGTTCCTGTTGATTCTTTCAGAGAAGGAATTGCGGCTAAAAACGAGTTGAAGGTATTGATACATTCTATCTTGTTTGTTAAGTACATGTTTAATTGCTCTGTTTTAGATTTAGTTTTACTTGCCATAGTTTTGTGGTTTTTACTTTTTAGATGATTCCTGCTTATCAAGTTAAAATTGTTGAAGAAGATTAACAATGCCTGAAACTAATACAGAAGTTCTCCAATTCCTATTGTCATGTAATTTTTAATGTAATGTGCAATATGAGTTTCATCCTTTGTTCTGTTTGTTTTAAAGTCAGAATTGGAGTTGGAGTTTATTTTTATACTCTTTGTTTTGTTGTGTTTGAGATGCTATAAGATCAAGCATACAATATATGTTGGTTTTATGCAGGTTTAGAAACTGTCTGGTGGAGGTTTGTGTTGTAGGACACCAGTTAGAAGAGTTTGTGTGAGGGTGTGGTGGAGTTTGTGTTTGAGTTCATTTTTGTAATTCTGAATGTTTCTATTTGGCACCATAAGGCAGTGATGGAACTGGAAGTTTTGAGTACTATTATTTATTATTCCCAATAAAGTGGGAATTATTTCCTGAAAGGAAAATTACATTGTTGTGGTTTCTCTGTGTGGGTTCTAATTATGATCCTTTACTATTTTCAGAGTGTGGGACAGAATGGTGTTGCTTCTTCAAAGATTACAAAGAGTAATTGTCCTGCTAAATCTCCTGGGGAGGACAATGATTATCACTGCGAGATGGATATGGATAAAGGTTCAGTTGAACAGTCAAGGTCAGAACCTTAGTTCATGTTCTAGTTTTTTGCAATTTGCTCAAGTTACATAAGGTAAACGGTAGAATTACTGGTATCGAGGCGGTAATTTTTCGAGGGATGAACTTGGTGTGTTTTAGTATAGGAGGTGCAAAGATTATACTTGCACAAGTTTTATCCAAGAAATAAGTTGATTTTAGATGTCACTAACAATAGCATGCTCCAATGGACTTTTGACAGGAGCTCAAGGCCATCACCTGCACAGTGTCCTCTGTCTCCTCATCCAGAAATGTCCGGTTGTGTCCAGATCTCTGACTCAGAAGAGGATATCAATCATGAATTTTCTGATTGTGATGCAGATGGAATATCAGAGACATCTAAAGTCACCAAAAAGGTAAATGCAGGCAGCAACCTTCATAAAGTCCAGTCTGTGGAACAAAGGTGCAAGAGTCGGGACTCTGCTGTTTTTCTTTCTGCAGTTACTAATGCTGAAAGAGAGAAAAATCATATGCAATCCAGGAAGTTGTCTAAATCTGCCACTGAACTTCCAAAAACTGTTCCTCGTGATGATCAGCACTGCAACAAATCTAAAAGATATGGTGTTAAATCGAAGAATACCAAGGAGAGTAGATACTGTGAGAGAGATATGCAGTCTATCAGGAAGGAATTGAAGCAGCAGCAGACTCATTTGAGTGGTGATGATGTCTCTGGCAAGTTTGAGGCTAAGGCTGTTTGTGGCATACCACAGATGAAAAACGGCCACATGGAAAGTAGTGCAATGTTTAACCAGGGTTTCAATGAAATGAATTTTCCCTACTACATGGGGTCAGGAACATCACTTCCTTACTTCCAGGGAATCTTCCCTTATCGTCAATTTGGACCTGCATACCTACCGAACCATTATTGGAATACTTATCCAGCTTTCGGATATCAAGTAGGTTTACAAAATGGTCACAACATAAATGGAAATGGGTACTTTCTTGATAGAAGAACTCAGATGGGCTCTGAATTTCTACAGGGCGATTGGCATCACAATGGCAGTCGACATGTTAAGGACGTAGTCAATTTCAAAGAGTCGACGAGATTAGAACCTCAAACCTCCTTTTCTGATGGAGGAGGTCACAGAATGGAACACTGGAGGAGAAAGAATGAAGGCGATTTGCCCGCACTTGGTAAATACAATGATAATTCCATGAAAGAAAAATATAGAAGAGATGGCCCAAGTGCTTGCAGTGATAAAGATCTTGATCTTAAAAATGATCATGATATGCCGTGTGATAAAAGAGGAATGAAGAGTCCGGAGAGAAGAAAGAGAAGACGTGATGGTCCCTGTGATAGTTTTGATTCCTTGTGCGGACTGGAGAATGAGGAAAATAAGAGAAAATATATCAAGCATCAGTCTCTTCACTTCAATCCATACAAGGAACCTACAGTTCACAGCACAAAACTATTTCAGGGAGCCGCTGAACCAAAGTCTGGTACCCCTGAAAAACATGTGAGGTTCTCACGGGAAGAAAGTCTCAGAGGAAGTGGTCCTCATGGTAGCATTAACCCAATTATTGAAACTAGTGAAGTCCTCGAGTATCATCAGCATAAGGATCATTTTGATAGAAGAAACAGGGAGCAATTTCCTGTCAAGAATCGTAGTGATCATGGTCATTTTAGAAGCAGAAAGCACCACCAGGTTTGTCAAGTCTTGCCTGAGAAACAATTGGGATATAGATCTAGACATCTGGATCACAAGATCTTCCGATCAGGGAGTATCAAGAGTCATCGTTATGACGATCATTTTGGTAGCAGAAATCACCAACCGATTCCTGAAATTTTGCCTGAGAATGAAGAAGGATATAGATCTAGACATCTGGACAGCAGAATTTTCCGATCGGGGAGTGTCAAGAATGATCGTTGTCACGATCATTTTGGTAGCAGAAATCACCAATCGATTCCTGAATTTTTGCCTGAGAATGAAGGAGGATATAGATCTAGACATCTGGACAGCAGGATGTCCCGATCAGGGAGTGTCAAGAATCATCGTGATCATGATCATTCTGGTAGCAGAAATCACCACCCGATTTCTCATATCTTGCGCGGGAATGAAGAGGAATCTATATATAGACATCTGGATGACGAGACGTTTGGTTCTGGGAAGCCTTTGTATCAGTTTGAGAGAATTTTGAGAGAGACTAGGACTGATGATAGAGATGAATATGATGTTCCGGCTTTTCTTGACAGCAGAGAAGAAGATAAGCATGCCCATATCATGAAAAGAAACTGTGACTCCAGTAGTCAATTTGACCTGAATCCTAGATTTGTTGATCCTGATAGTTTCCTTCCAAGACACTTAAGATATCAGGATTCAGTTATTTGTGACAAAAAGGTAAAATTAGGTATAGTCAGGTTGACACAATGTATCTTTTCTTTCTTCTATATGCAAATGCTCGACATTTCTTGTGCGAAAATCAGTTCACTGTTGAGGTGTCATCTATCTTCGAAGTTTTTCTCTTATGCTTTCAGTGTTATGGTATCCTTAAGAATTGGCCGTATACATTTCCTTGAAAATTACAGGTGATTTATCTAATTAAAGTAGGACATGCTGTGAATCTAAGAGTTAAGTGCATGTGCACATGGTGTGAATCTCTTATGGAATTTCTTAAAGACCTTTGATAGTATTCTCATTGTTTGTCTTGTATTCAAATTTTCCCCACCAGATATTTATATATAGGGGCATCAATATGACTTCCGTGTAAAGTCATCCTTTCTTGGTTTATCTATTAGAGTATTAGTAACCCTTGGTTTCCAAATTAGAGCTGAGATTTCATGGCTTGCATCATGACATTGTTACTGAAATTTATCCATTCCCTCAATTTGTTGCCTCTCGAGTGGTAAGGTGGATAAATTTCCATGTCAAAATCTGATGGTTAGGACTACATATTCTGAGTGACATCTTACGCATTGCTAAACTTGTTCGTGTCGAGTTTATTTTCTTGACTATATACCCTATTTTTAGATGATGATACTCTACTCCTCTGCATGGCATTTAGACTAAAATTCAATCCAGGGTACACTTTTTGGATGCTGATGTTACACTACTTTCTCATTTGATGAGTTGATAAATTTACACCTTATCATTTTAATAGTTGCCAACTGCATCTATTTACAGGATCTTCATGTTTTCTAGCTTAGTGGCAATGATTGCTTATCATTTTGATAGTATGCCCTTCTTAAAAAGCCTTATTACCTGTTGACCATTTAATACATTGACTGAGGCCCCAAATTTGCGTAGTACTTTTAGCTGGATCTCTGATAACTTAACCTGTTAATTTCTCCGAACTGTATTTTGCATTGTTGAACTGTTTTTTTTTCTTTTTTCTTATTTTGCGCGTCATCCCTGCATTCCAATTCTCATCCTGTATATTAGGCATCCTTTGATGCATGAATTGGCTTATTTATACTATTCCATGGTTTTCATGAATCTAGCGGCAGAATCTTGTTTATATCGCTCAACTATATGCACTTTGTACTAAGAATATGGAACTCTTGATTCTAATGTCTCTGCTTGTTACAGAGTATCCTGCAGTCACCTAAAAAAGCCAGGGAAGTTGACGATGTAGTATATCATAAGAGATATGATTACGAGAAGTTGAATGACAGTTGGGATTTTGAAGAGTTCAATGATTTTAACCCACGGACGGTTGTTCCAGAGTATGAAAGAACGCTGGGTACTAAACAGTGGGACCAAGACATGCATAATAATATATTTCAAGACCAGAAGGACGAATTTTTGGATATTGAAGAAGGTGAGATAATTACTGGAGAAATCAATGAGAAAGCCATAGGATGCATGGTTGCACTTGTAGATGAGAAGAAGAGCAATTGCATAGAAAACTCTGAAGTCACTCCTAATAGGAGTGCAGTTGTTGAAAGACTAGATGAGCAGAGAATTGAGGAGATTAGGTCAAAGATGGAAAAAAGACGAGAGCGATTTAGGGAACCCATTCCCTCAAAGAAGAATCCTGAACCAGCTGCCAAGCATGTTCCTGATCCGGCTGTTGAAACTACTGAGGGTAAAATGGAAAGACCGGCACGAAAAAGGAGGTGGGTTGGAAGTTAAAGAGAATGCTCAGGCTTGGGTAACTGCATAAATGGTATGGATCTTTACTTTTCTGGGAAGAAGTCATGTGTTAATGTGTGCAGATCAAGAACTGTGAACTGAAATTTAAATATACTACACAGTTGAACACGCTTACAGACGGGTATAAGTCGTATGACAGATTTGTTACGCTATCTTTTTGCTTGCAGATCTTTAGGCGTCTGCACTTGCTCAACATGTAATGGGAATTCTAGCGTATTTGTTCGTCTTATTTTGGCAAGTAATAAAGCCCATTCTATGTGATTTTTTTTTGAATACATTTCTTATTTGGTCATTACTCATTATATACAAATCTTGATCTGTTTCGATTCCAGTGTTTATGAGTGCAGAGTATGGGATGTTAAGTTAATATATTCTTTTCTTTATTGTTTCATTTTGTTGCTCTTGACCAACCACAGCCATCCAAATGGTAAAGAAATCTTCTTTCAGGATAGAATTCTGGATGACTTGGGCAAATTCTGACCAGTAGAGATGTCAATTACATTAATGCCCTCTTCTTCTTTTTTCTTTTTTTCCCTGTGAATTTCCTTTGGAGATTAGAAGAAAATGGATTAGTGATGGGAGGTTAATGACTTATTTGTGGAAAAAAAAGTATTTTATACTGTGATATTTTTTTTTGAAACGGCAAACTATTAGTACAAAGTATTTTGTACTGTGACATTGCTGGTTAGTATTGGTTTTTAGTTCAAATTACAGTCAGAGAGAAAGGGTAATATGGTCATTGGTCTTCACTTCCAGCCCGCCTAGAGAACCTGTCTGGCAGTCTGGGAAACATTTTGAGCTTTTAACATGTTAATGGATAGATCAACCAAGAAATGAACATGTCTTCTTGTACCACAACATCAAGCTCCAATTTCACTCTGTTTTCTCCAAATTCTTCGAAACTCCATTTCGTTTTGCCCGTGAAAACTCTCCGTCCTTCCCCTGCACACCTTCCTCAAGCAATAAATTCCAATGACTCATCTTCACCATCTTCACCACTTCTCCAAGAAAAGGCAGATGTTTCTGCACCAGAAGCTGAAATGTTAGAAATGGAAGATGCAGATAACTTGAAGGAGGAGATTATGAAAACCAAGAAGTCTTTGGAGGAGTTGCTTGTGGTTCGGAGGCCTGTTATGGAATTTCTCCCTGAAGAAGAAACTGATGATTCTGATGAGAATGAGGAGGAGCTCAAGGTGCCTTCGGCTTTTGATGAAGGGCTGTCTAGAATTGCAAGGAAAATGCCCATCTTTGAGCCGGAGTCAGTTGAATCTAGTTCTGTGGAGAAGCCCCTTATGGTAAACTTGGATTTGGCTTTGTATAGAGCAAAGATATTGGCAAAGAGTTTTCGATATGATGAAGCACAGCAGATACTTACAAAGGTTGGGATATATATAGCCTCACTAGTAGTTGTTGAAGTATAGATGTGTCAATATATTAGACTTTAAACATACTTGTGTTCTGCTATTATTAACTGATATGTGATCCTTTTGATGTATTGAAGTGTATAAGCTATTGGCCGGAGGACGGGAGGTCTTATGTGGCATTAGGTAAGATTTTCCGCAAACAATCTAAGTGGAACGAGGCCAGAGCTGTGTATGAGAAAGGATGCCAAGCTACACAAGGTGAAAATTCCTACATTTGGCAGGTTTGTGATTCTGCCCTCTAAATTAGTTAGTATTGTTACCCGTGATTGATCATTTTTAAGGGTAGATAGTATTTCTTTCGCACTAGTGTTGGGCGGTTTTGGAGGATAAAATGGGCAATACACGGAGAGCTAGAGAACTATTTGATGCCGCCACATTTGCAGACAAGAAGCACATAGCGGCATGGCATGGATGGGCAGTATTGGAGATGAAGCAAGGAAATATTAAGAAGGCAAGGAATCTTCTTGGGAAGGCTATCAAGTTTTGTGGTGGGAATGAGTATGTTTATCAAACGCTTGCGCTTCTTGAAGTTAAAGCAAAGAGGTATGATCAAGCCCGGTATTTGTTCAGCCAAGCGACCAGATGGAATCCCAAAAGCTGCGCTAGTTGGCTTGTAAGTTATTTTGAAAGACCTCATTTAGAATTGGTTATCTTTGCAGAAATGGCAAAACTCAATATCATGTGATTTCTATTTTAATAGGCATGGGCTCAGCTTGAAGCACGGCAGGAGAACAACCGTACTGCTAGACGTCTTTTTGAGGTTTGTCCCGTTATTTTACCAGGAAAATTATGAATTGAAGTGCTGCATTTGGGCCTTTTTTTTTATTTAAATTTTAAAGGAGTACTTGCAAGTTGCAAGTGATGCTTCCACAATTCATGGAGAAATTCTGTTGTGTCAAAGCAGAAATCTGTGGAGGCTAGTCCAAAAAATCGTTTTGCATGGCATGTGTGGGGAGTGTTTGAAGCCAACTTAGGGAACATTGATTTGGCTCGGAAGCTTCTCAAAGTAGGACATGCTGTAAATCTACGAGATCCAGTCCTTCTGCAGTCACTTGCATTATTAGAGTACAAGCACTCGACTGCAAATTTAGCACGCGTGCTATTCAAGAAGGCGTCTGAATTGGATCCAAAGCATCAGCCTGTGTGGATAGTAAGTACATTCCTCAGCAGTTCTGTTTCATGTTTTCTCGCTATCTACACTTAAGACATGCATGTGTGAGATTTCCAAGTATATTAATGTATTTATTGGTTTCAGGCTTGGGGTTGGATGGAATGGAAAGAAGGTAATTTGGGGACAGCCAGGGAGTTGTACCAAAAGGCACTGTCAATCAGCACAAATACTGAAAGCGCTGCACGTTGCCTTCAGGTTAGAGGTTATGCAAATTTTGTGTACGCCTTTATTTCTTGAAGTTCTGGCAGCTTGATTCTTGCCTCTAAATTCTGCTTACGTTAAGAGAAACAGTACCAGATGTTTGGTATGGGAAACTCTGCAAAAGAGCCTTTTTTGGATAAAAGCTCATAGATAAGCATTAGAGAACATCGATCATCCAATTCGATAACATCAACTTTCATTTCTGGTTCAGTCCATGAATCTAGTGTGTAAAAGTAAAACTTGGCCAAAGTTGTTCTTCTGTACACGTTTTCATCAGTGGTTTTCCTGCGCATTGTAGGCATGGGGTGTTTTAGAACAAAGGGCAGGCAACCTATCAGCAGCTAGAAGGCTATTTAGATCTTCACTTAGCATAAACTCTCAAAGCTACATAACATGGATGACATGGGCATCCTTGGAAGAAGACCAAGAAAATTTTGTTCGTGCTGAGGAAATTCGTAACCTTTACTTCCAGCAGGTATTTACATTTTGATCATGTTTCTGAGCTGTACATGTCATATAATCCCAAATGTGGGCATCTGATCCTACATGTTCAATCTTGTGCTATAACAGCGGACAGAGGTGGTTGATGATGCATCATGGATCATGGGATTCTTGGACGTCATTGATCCAGCAATAGACAGTATCAAGAGAATTCTGAACCTCGAAAAGGTTGAGGATTCCTTTGAAAATGGTGATGATGAATCAGATGAATCTTCTACTGATTCCATCAATGATAATTCACTAGAAACTGGAAGTGGCTTCATTTTGGACAAGTTTATACGAGAGAGATTGTCGTTGGATCCTTCAAAACTAGAAATTATTCTGCTTGAACCATCACAGATGGGTTCTGAGAAGAGAACAGGTAAACCTAGTAGTTAGCAACCTGGGAACAAGAATCTCAAAACATCAACACAGCCATGAGTGCCACTTTTACGTCGCACCACTGTAAATTACATTCTTACCCTGGCATGAATTGTGGACATACTAGGGGAAAAAGTGGTACTTTAGTAAAGAAGTCATATATGCTCCTCTCATCTGTGTATAGTTTCAGTTGATGCTAAAATTATAATGTGAGGTACTACAGGCTGTTACATACACTACAACAAATTCATTTACTTGCTTAGTTAGGAGTTAGGACCTTCGTGTTCTGGTGCTGGGAGTCGAAAGTCATCGGTTTGAGACAAACTCCGATAAATTGCAGCCCCATTGGCTGAGGCTGTACCAGAAAATATCCACCGAACTTGCAGGGTTCTCCCAGGGTATAGTCAGTCTGGCTACTGTCCATTTACAGTTGGTAGTTGGTAGTTGGTACCATAGTTGATTGATACTAAAAGGGGTCGTAGGATTTTATGTTAAGGCCTAATATGGTGTGGTTGTTCTTTATGCGCTACTAATGCTAGTTAGACTATTTATAATGGTGACTCCTGTTTTTCGCAGGCGCGGTCGTGGTTAAAACTGTGTGTACCGGTACGGTGGTGAACGATTTTTTTAAATGATAGTTTTGGTCCTATAGAATTGGAATGTAATAGTGATCCCTAATTCAAACACATAATAAATTTTTAAAGACAATTTTATTCAGATAACGGTTAAATTATAACAACATTTGGAATTTGACATTACAATACACCTACTAGAAAACACGGTACAACATTGATTCCATCGATGGTAATTGTATTGTAGTACTTGGAGTTATGTTAGATATTGTATGGTGCTTAGAATACATTGGCCAAACAGACGAGTAGGCCTTTTTGTAAGAGATTGAGCACATAGATGGAAGTTTTGGCGAAAACTCATAGAAGTCTCTCACAAAAAATCTAAATTTTAATAACCAACAGACATACCAAGTGAAATGGCAAAGTCTATTTGTATTTATTTTAGAATTGAACTTTTATAATTTTATTAACCAGAATTGAACTCTTATTAACCAATAAACCTGCCAAGTGAGCGCACTTATCATGACAAAGGTCTACTTCAGGTTATGTTAGAATTGAACTCTTATTAACCAACAAACCTGCCAAGTGAGCGCACCCATCATGGCAAAGATCTACTGGGAGTTAGGTTAGAGTTATGTTAGAAATGAACTTTTATTAACCAACAAACATGTCAAGTGAGCGCATTCATCATAGCAAAGTCCTATTTGGAGTTATTTTAGAATTAAACTTTTATTAACCAACAAGTGAGCCCATCATGGCAAAGGTCAACTTGGAGTTATGTTAGAATTGAACTTTTATTAACCAACAAACCTGCCAAGTGAGCACATACATCATGGCAATGGTCTACTTGGAGTTATGTTAGAATTGAACTTTTATTAACCAACAAACCTGCCAAGTGAGCACATACATCATGGCAATGGTCTACTTGGAGTTATGTTAGAATT
>JAYMSL010003403.1:0-12517 GCA_036897195.1 Plantago coronopus | reverse complement strand
CCTTTGTTTCCCCAGGTTGAGCGAGTCGGGTCATGTACATACTAGTATCGCTACCGTAGTCTGAACCTCCAGACCTGTACCTAAATAAGCTCAGTGTGGGTGTGTGAATCACTGGCAGTGGTCGAGTTAGGTTCCGACGTTCTTTTGATCAGTTTAGTTCTAAGAAGATCAAGTCTTCCAGCTCATGTTTTAGTTTGCAACTTTCGGTTTGTAATCTGAACTTAAGTTCTTATGGTGGCATATATGTAAATTAGTTTGGTACCACTTTCCTTCTTACCTTTTTCAGGCTAGTGGGTGGATCCGAGTTACTTTTCTTTGTAGCGTCGACTTAATAGAGCCGTGTGCTTCCTAGTCCAGGCGTTACATAACTAGTCATTTTGATTGAGCAGTGACACTTCCAGATCCAGTTAAGATTAGGGAGGGAGGCGCGAAAGAAAATGCTCTATTGAGTGAATTTCAGCAGGAGATGGTTCAGCTTGCAGCTGTTCTGTAAGGCGAGGACTGATAGAATTCCATCTCATCTAAAAGCTCGAACTTGTAGAGAGTTGTGGAATCTAGTCATATATATTAATTCCCCAATAAGGACATCTTAGCAAGCTACCCGAAAAAGATAGGCAAGCAAATGACGGTAAAGCAAGGCAAAGCGTACATGTAAAACGCTGTAAAGACCTTCCTTGTAGCTGGCTACGCAGCTAAGGGAATGGGGGTTAATGAAGATCAGATTGTAAAATTGATGCCTTCTCTCTCGTACCTTCAATGTGTAAAAATGGAATACAAAATACAGGACATGAACTGCTCCATATATGATATATATAGTACTATATTGTAAGCTAACATGAAGAAATGAAATGCTGAAGCCTGTATGTATTACATACATCAGCTGTTTACATGGTTGCTAGCTTTCATTCAATATCATGAATTCATGATATTACTAATTCACTAAACAACACTCAGTACTCCTTAACATGATGACTATATATTGCTCAGATTGCCTTTAAAAACAATTTCAGATGAAGAGATGTTCCTGCTTTTAAGACTCACAAGTATGCAACCAGTTCAATGCAGGAGTAAAAAAATCGAGTCACTCCTTGCCATTTCCAAAAAAAAAAAAAAAAACCTAACTGTAAAAGTATCTTACAACTGCGCTAAAAAAAGTATCTTACAAACTCCCTGAGGATAAGTAGGACCAATCGTTAAAATTATATGTTCACCCCGTTCCAAATCATCTGTATCATTACACCATAAATATTTCGACAAGTATATTTGAAAAAGTAGGTTAAAAGTTTAAAGTTCAAAGTTCGAACTCACTTTGTTGGTGGGTAATATACCATACCCCCAAGCTTGTAAAGTATTACTAGGATTTGTAGGGTGATTAGAAAGAAAAAGACCCCAAAAAACCTCTTTTAGTGAGGGTCCAAAATGCATGATGTATTAGTTCTATCTCTTTGAAAGGACTAGCAGACAGCCATGAACCTCTCAACAGTGATGAGGGAGATGGGCTTCACCTGCATTATCTGCAGACAAGTTTATTATATATTACCCAGGAATATATATTATAATAATTCTAAATGTTCCAATAATTAATTTATGTTTTTATTTGGACAAAATCTGTGGTTAACATGGGTGATTCTGATAAGAATATCCTTTTCGGATTTATTCGATTCTTATTCGAATTTTTAAAACTCTGCGCCCTTTATTCCTAGAAAATGTGATGCTACCAAACAAAATTCAAGATACCTACCTTACTGGATGTGGTAAAACAAATGGGGTAATTTGCAAACATACACCCTGTTGTTTAGTTTTCCCATTCCGGATACTTTATTTTAGATACATTAGGCCTCCATGGGGATTCGCATTTCCGACTTCTCCTATGTACTTCGACTTGCTTACCACTCGGCCACACTTATATCACCTGTACACGTTAGGTGTGCATTGGGTAAATTATTGAACTCACAAAATTGTATGCAAATCAGGAAGATTAAGTTAAATCATACGAAGTGCGACATACCTAGATTCAGAAATCAGAATGCATATACAACACTTTTGTCTATGTGGTTGAACATATTGTTACCTAAAAGTAGAATATATGAGTCGATGCGGTACAATAAGTGAAACATTGTAACATGAGAGTATATAAGCCCAATTAGTGGAGTTTCACCACATGATGAGAGTATATATGTTTTTTTTTTAAACGGCAAAATTATATTAATATATGAAAAAGTTACAAATGAACGTACCAGAAAGCCTTTTTCGTGATCTATAATGTTGCGTATAATAAGTGCATCTAGTAACAAGACAGACAGACATGTATAGTTTAGTGGTTATAGACAGTGTTTTACTCAATGTTAGTGGTTAGCATCGGTTATAATTCATGTGCATAACTCTTGCACATATGTAATTCATTGGAATGTTTCCCCTTATTAAAATATTATTTTGTTGTTTAAAAAAAAAAAAAAAAAAAACAAGACAGACATGTATCAGGATTCAGGAGTGTAACAGTTTTACACAATTCAAATTATTACAATCAGTAGAACACCAACTCAAATGGTAGGATTACTTGCATAATACACACCAATCTAATTTTTAACACAAGTCATACTCGTCAATAGTTATAACTTGATTATCAACTTGAAGAATAACCTCATGACTCTCGACTCACTTCCGCACGAGCAATCCACCTCGAGATGTTGTCTCATTTTATGCAAAACATGATTAAAAGTAGTGTTAGAAGCAGCTTCATTATCACAAAGTTAAATGGACATGGACACTTATGAAAGCCCTCCAAACCACATAAACTAGGTCCAGGCTGGATGCTCACCCTTCAAAATCAAATGGAGGTGGTAGATAAAATATCAATTCAGATATTTTTCATATTACCATTTATAGCCTCAACAAGTTGCTAAATACTTTGTCCATGCTTACCCATTTCTTCGCTTCTTTTCTTTCGTGTCCAATATGTTTTTCACCACATCAATTTGGTACGCTCATGTTGTGTCACTGTAACTTTAGTTTTTAAAATCGAAAAATTATTACAAATTACTACATAAATATTAATAAATATTTAAACCTGCACCGATAAAATTCGAATCTCATACTTATTACTTACAAGTTGGAACTACTATCTTTTATCGTTAAACTACCTCATAACTCGTTGTCACGCTAATTTTATAAAACTCTTAAATTTTGTTTTTAAGGACAAGTGACTACAGAAGAAAACTTAGCTGGTTGGATTTTTATATGAAATAAAAAGTTATTTTTCGGAAAATTGCAAACTCGAAATTTTAGATTTTTGTAGTTATGTCAATAAATTATAGATCTAACATGTGCGTTCTAATGTCTTTTCATTTTCGTTCACAATTCTCATTCACTAATTTTCTCGTACAAAAAGGTATGGTAAATCTAAGAATAGCCCTCAATGATTCATGTAATTGAATTGCTCCTCCTTACAATTCCCATTATCACAAAAGATACCCATCTACTCCATTAAGGAGTTTAGAGCACATACGGTGTAGCACTAGAGATTAAATGTATCAAATCAAATCGAATGTTATCACATAACTTAATCCAGCCTTGCCACCACACGTGTTTGTTTAGACTAACGAGTCTAAACTCGAACTCAACCTTAATTGGTGATGCTCAAATCACGAGCGTAATATTAAGGTGTCATAATTATTATTGTATAAAATGCATTTATAGATCCATTATATTATATAATGTATTTTCACTACCATTATATATGTTACAATTATATCATTAGAGTATAAGTTCTTTTTTTTTCAACGTGGAACTGATTTTATTCACATAAAAGAAAATGATTTACAAGTTAACCACATATATATCAGTTATAAGGCTATTGCCATCCATTCTAACCCTTGCAAAAGTTCTAACCAGGTCTTGTTGAATAGGCTCAGTCAACTATAACAGGTATCCCCAACTAGAAGCCTGAGATATTACATACATCATCAAAAAGATTGTTCACATTACTACCACTATTACAACAAGATTTACTACCATATTTAGCCAATACATCAACTACATTATTGATGCAATTTCGGTGTTTATTTTAATACTTTTAATTTATTTGTTTTATTTTAGTATGTTAGCTAGTTAGTCTGGTTTGTTACATAGTTGGCCCATTAGGGTTACTCTGGGGTTTTTATATTTAGGCACATGTAAGTTGTTTATATTCAAACAGTTTGATTTGATTAATAAAAAAAACAAGGTTTCCTAAAAAATTCTCGAGTTTCGGCATTCTTAGGTAGAATCAACGAATCTTGAAAAAATCAATTCTTTAGTACTCTGTGGATCTGTTCTTTTCAACTTAAGTTCAGATTCATTCAGTTCAGTTCAGATCCATTCAGATTTGGTTAGTTCAAATTTGTACTTCACTTCAGATCCATTAAGTTCAGTTAAGTTCAGTTCCGAAATTCTCAGCTGAAAAGAACAGAGCCTAAATGAAGTTTTGATTATCGTTTTTCCTTACCTGTCCACGCATGTTGATTAATTATTAGCCTCTCTAAACACAAAGGTAAGTTCAAGAATAAGTTTATTATACTTAAATAAGTTCAATTCAAATCAGTTCAGTTCAATAAAAAACCAACCTAATTATAGAAAAGGACGAAGTGGTTATAACAAATTTCAAGGAGCGTATGATAATTACCTCAAACCACAAGACCCATATCACAATTATCCAAAACCAAACACCAGACCGAAAACAAATATTCAACCAATTTATTAATTTTATGAATTAATTCCCTCTAAAAATCTTGGAATTCAAGGGGACCCCAAAATAGGCATAAATTAGTGGACCCCACACTCACTCTACTCCTACTTGTAAGCATAAATTCCTCTCTAATTCTCTCTTTCTCTTCTACCATCACATCACATTTTTTCTTTCCTCTCACAATTCTCACCAGCACAGCAGCAGAAGAAAGAGATGGTAGAGCTGCCGCTAACTCTGCTCCCAGATTTGGCCACTCAAATCATAATTCCGGTCTGCGCCGTCGTCGGAATTCTCTTTGCTCTGGTGCAATGGCAGCTCGTTGCCAAGGTCAAGGTCTCTGCCGACAAATCTCCCAAAAACGGACTCGCAGAGTCGCTGATTGAGGAAGAAGGTATTGATGAGCAGGCTGTTGTGGCTAAGTGTGCTGAAATCCAGAACGCCATCTCCGAAGGTAACTCATTAGTTTGTTTTGTTTTGCTTAATTTACGGCTCAGATTTCGCGGTTTTTGTTTGGATGTGATTGTTTTAGTGAGATAAAATACTGTGAAGATAGAGAATAGTTATGGTTAGATAATGTCACTCCATGGGTCCTGGATTAGAATTTACCCTATGGTTAAAATTTGGATTGTGGTAAAAATCGAAGCTATGGAGATTTTACTGAGCCTGCTGATTAGGGAATGAGAGTGTAGAGCAGTAGAAGTAATACTAAAGATGTAAAGTGGCAATTTTAATTGAACCTGAGTATCTGACTAACTAGTCGAATATGGGCGAATGCACCATAGATAACATCACAGATTATAGCAGGGGGACGAGAAGACGAGAATATAACACTCTGGCTGAGTTGTGTGAATGAAATGACAGCTGAACTTTTATGAGTTCTTGGCCAGGACTTGTAGAATATTCTTGAAACTTTCAGAATTTATAATGTTTATGAATATAATTTTGTAGAAGGTTGTATGTGTAAAAGGACCTCAATGTTCTCTAGCCAATGTCAGATCAAATCCAGCTGCACCGTACGATTAAGGAGGTGGTTTGTATATATCATCCCACAACTAATTTATTTGATCATCAAGCCATATAACTATACTATTATATACATTTCTCAACTTGACTAGTTTCGGAAATTATACATACTTAAGTTTTGAGTTGACTACGTGATTCCATCAGATAAAGATGAGGATAGACTTGATTCTGTTTAGTTGATTTTTCGAATGGCCAAACACTTGATACACCATGAAAATGCCATATACATATGGTCCCCTTTACCACTACATAATCAAATAAAACTAACCTACTTCACCAACTTTTATGTTTCTTTAATTATTTTAAGTATGTAATACTAATATATATTTAATCATATCCATATATGTATATATGAACTATTAGGCTCATTCAATTCATGATCCGTTAATAGTTAATCACTACACTCTATAGAATAAAAATTAAATATTCGTGATACCCATATGTACCTATGAAATATTATCATGTTTCGGTTCATGGGCCGTTTATATTTAATCACTACCCTTAGAAAAATAAGAAAAATAATTATTCTGTGAGCGTGAGCGTGGGATCTCGTAATTTATGTTTATTTTGGGACCTTTCTACAATTAAACAAGCTAACTTGTATTCTATAATTAAACAATCTAATTCTGAAAAAGTCGAATTAAAGAGCAATTCAACGAAAAACAATCATGAACAAGGAAAAAACAAATCGAACCTTGAGTTAGTGCAAATTTTAGGCAATAAATTGAAATTGAATACTGAAGTTGTGAAAACTGCAACTAAACTGTATTTGATTGAGAAATCGGAATCCAAAAGTAATTTTAAATGAACGTAGCTCTGTATGTATTAATGGAGCTGTTCTTTATATTAATGGTAATGTACAATATGTAATGTATAATTTACGATTTTAATCCCTAAAATATATAGGATGCGATGAAATGCTGCCTCGTCTTCAACTCCTTAATTCGTTGAATTTGTCGATTGTGGCGGATAGTACGGAAGTAGATGAGCTGATATTGATATTGAGGGTGTGAAGATTTTGAGATTCTTGTAGACTAATTATGATAATATTCGATTGTAACCTTTTATTAAATTCATTAATGAACATTTACGGATATACCCTCTCAAACCATATGGTAAATATTAACCTAATTTGATATAATGGGTTTGATTGAAAATGTGAAATATATAGTTATCAGAATGTATAAATAAACTTGAATGAAAATGTGTCTAGGTTGAGTAGATATTAGTATGTTTATATTTTATTTTCGGAATTCCAGATGTTGAACTATAGTGTTTCGCGATATTTTAGAATGTTGTCTGTTATCATTATCTTTATAGTCTTAGAACCGTTGTTTGCTGTCAATGTTTATGAATTAGAGATATTTGAGCAAATTCAACTAATTAAACCATATTTAACTAATTCATACATCAAATCGTCCATCTTGTTCATTATATTTGATCAAATTAAAGGAAGAGATGAAAAAAAGTATATATACCACTTTGATGATTCATTTGTTAGTAACTGCTGAAATAGATTTATTATAACACTATTCACTCACATTCTTAACTGTGTCTGTGTTGCATGGAGAATAATAACGACTTATTGAGAAAATCAATTAAACAGTGTTGAATTTTGTAATGCTAAACAAACTAAAACTATGAAATACCCAAAACAATGTAAATTCACACCGAAATCCTACAATTATGATGTATAATTACTTAATTAGCTATTTTAATAGGTAATATCTGTCCATTCCCGATTCTCAGTTTAACGGTTATCTGGATTTAATGTGTTTGTTTATTGAAAACTTATTTTGACCATTCATCCAACCAACAAATTATACATGTTACAGTAATATTGAATTTTGTGCAGAGTTTTATTTACTTAATGTGGTATCAATTGATTCGATACTGTTAATAAATACATTTGGGTCCGTTTGTTACAGTTCTGATTATTTATGAGTTTTTTTTGACAATGGTATATTATTATCAACTCAATCCACCCATGGTTTTACAATCATAATTCAATTTTTAAACATTTCTTCTAAAGTCTTTAGTGATATTTATTTGATGTTGCTCCCACTGCGGCCGCTCATGTTGCGGCGCATCCCTAACCCTAAGATTGTCCATTAGTTTGCATATAATTTCATGTGGAAGTGATATGCAAAATTTATCATAATTCTAACAGATCTTAAACACCTATATTGAAGTTCTGGATCTCAAATTTTCCGTAATGGACCCCCTGACTCTCAATTTTTTCGATAAAGTTAAGTCAGTACCCCCTGGCCCCCAAATAAGTCTCTGTATAAGTACATTGGTAGGTAGGTCTCTTAATTTTTTTTTTATCTCCCAGTAAATCTTCGTCAGTAACTCAGTGTGATCTCACGCCCTTACTTGGCATGTTACCTCTGGGCTTATTGTGAATACCACCAATTTTGTGCATTGATTTTGGAAATGTCTTTTACCCTTTGCAATATTATGTTTGTTGCCAGATGTTTAGTGAGCATGATTGTTGAATAGTTGTCTAACATATCATGTAAAAGCAACCTTTGTTTCTTATAGTTTGTTTGTGTGAAAGATGAATCGTAATATTAGAGTATATTTTTTTTATTAGAGGTTGCTATTTGTTTAATGATTTAAGACTGTTCTTTGTTTGTTCTGCACTATTAGATGAAGTATTCTACACGAGAAAGCGCATATCTGTCACCAACTTGATCTTAAACTTTGTTATATGCCAATTTTCATACAGGTGCAACATCATTCCTCTTCACCGAGTATCAGTATGTTGGTATCTTTATGGTTGCCTTTGCAATATTGATTTTTGTTTTCCTCGGTTCCGTGGAAGGCTTCAGTACAAAGCCGCAAACCTGTACTTATGACACCACCAAAATGTGCAAGCCTGCTCTTGCTACAGCTATTTTCAGTACTGTATCATTTGTTCTAGGTGCAGTAACATCTGTCATTTCTGGCTTCCTTGGAATGAAAATTGCCACATATGCAAATGCTCGCACTACCTTAGAGGCTAGAAAGGGAGTTGGAAAGGCCTTCATTGTTGCATTTAGATCAGGTGCTGTCATGGGTTTTCTTCTTGCTGCAAATGGCCTTCTGGTGCTGTACATTACTATTAATCTCTTCAAGATATACTATGGTGATGACTGGGAAGGCCTATTCGAGGCTATAACTGGTTATGGATTGGGTGGATCTTCCATGGCACTTTTCGGTAGAGTAGCTGGTGGTATTTATACCAAAGCTGCTGACGTGGGAGCAGATCTTGTTGGAAAAGTCGAGAGGAACATTCCAGAAGATGACCCTAGGAACCCAGCGGTATGCTGACTGCAGAACTATTATTTCTCGTAAATCATCAAAAGCTGTTCAACCTCATATATCATTGTTATGATTTACATTTCCAAAATTTTACAGGTCATTGCAGATAATGTTGGAGACAACGTGGGGGATATTGCTGGTATGGGATCTGACTTGTTTGGGTCGTATGCAGAATCTTCATGTGCAGCCCTCGTTGTTGCTTCGATCTCATCATTTGGCATCAATCATGAATTCACTGCAATGCTTTATCCTCTTCTAGTCAGCTCCGTTGGAATCCTTGTTTGCTTGCTAACCACCTTGTTTGCAACTGATTTCTTTGAGATTAAGGAGGTTAAGGAAATTGAGCCAGCTCTAAAGAATCAGCTTATTATTTCAACTGTGTTGATGACAATTGGAATAGCTATTGTTAGCTGGATTGCCCTTCCATCATCCTTCACAATATTTAACTTTGGAGTCCAGAAAGAGGTTAAGAACTGGTAAGGTTAATTTCATTTCTCGTTCTCTGATTACTTCATGACACCTTCTTCATCTTGAATTTGTGCTGAGCTACATATTTTACTACGTCTTTTAAAATTACATATACTAATTGCTTAAACTGTAAGCCTCCTTTCTCTCGTTCAAACAATTGTAGTGTTTAAAACCATGTGGTTCTGTCCCTATATGTCTATTATGACAATTGCCAAGTAACAAACCAAAAGATATAGTATATCCACTTCATGCTCCTAATGCTTCAAAACTCATTGACGGCATCTGGACTTTGGTGTTGTTTTGCAGGCAACTATTCCTCTGTGTTGCTGTTGGGTTGTGGGCTGGCCTAATTATTGGATTTGTAACAGAGTACTATACAAGCAATGCATATAGGTAATATTGAGAAAGGGTGTACTTGGTTAGTCTATTTTATATGTTAGTGTTTTAACTTCATCTCCTATATGTTCAGACCCGTGCAAGATGTTGCAGATTCCTGTCGCACTGGAGCTGCTACAAATATCATATTTGGCCTTGCATTAGGATACCAATCAGTGATTATCCCAATTTTTGCGATAGCAATAAGTATTTTTGTTAGTTTTACCTTTGCCGCAATGTATGGGATTGCAGTAGCTGCCCTTGGAATGTTGAGTACAATAGCCACCGGATTAGCCATAGATGCTTATGGTCCCATCAGTGACAATGCTGGGGGTATTGCCGAGATGGCAGGAATGAGTCACAGTATTAGAGAGAGGACTGATGCCCTTGATGCTGCTGGGAACACAACAGCAGCTATTGGGAAGGTATTTTACTGATAACCTTTGAATTTCGATTGTCATATAATTTCAGTATGAACATTTCCCAATTGTCATTGATAATTCGAGAAAGCAAGACTGTACATGGTGTTCATGGTCTTATTTACAGGGTTTTGCAATTGGATCTGCTGCTCTTGTTTCACTTGCCCTCTTCGGTGCATTTGTGAGCCGGGCATCAATCACAACAGTTGACGTTCTAACTCCAAAAGTATTCATTGGTTTGATTGTGGGTGCTATGCTCCCTTACTGGTTCTCAGCTATGACAATGAAAAGTGTGGGTAGTGCTGCTTTGAAGATGGTTGAAGAAGTTCGTCGTCAATTTAATACCATTCCTGGTCTCATGGAAGGTACCGGAAAGCCCGACTATGCAACTTGTGTCAAGATCTCCACTGATGCATCCATTAAGGAGATGATTCCCCCAGGCGCTCTTGTCTGGCTTACACCACTTATTGTGGGTGTTTTCTTTTGTGTCGAGACTCTTTCTGGTATTCTTGCTGGATCACTCGTCTCTGGTGTTCAGGTAATCATGCTGGAGATGCCATAACTATTTTTTCTTAACTATCTATAACCATGACCTGTTATGCGAGTAAGTTCTAAACGATAAGGATCATAAATGAGCCATATCACTTGAGAAATTTCTGACCACAAGGTATACGAGACTTAGTCTATCTATTTCATCTTGGTTTCCAGTGGTTACACATAGGTGTGTGATATTGGTTTAGGATGCAAAAGGTTTACCTTAACAGCAAGCTTTACTCTTTCTGTTCCTTTCTTTAATAAAATAAAATAAAATAAATCCGAAACATTATGAATGTTTTTATCCTATTGTATTCTTACGAGGCCCTATATGTTTTTCTCCTATACTAATCGATATCCTTGTTCTGCAGATTGCAATCTCTGCATCTAACACCGGTGGTGCTTGGGATAACGCCAAGAAATATATTGAGGTAAAAATACTCTTTACATTTTCTATTCCTCGTGAAACAAAATTTCCGCTTCTAACGCAATGCTAAAACATATCAGGCTGGAGCTTCAGAACATGCCCAAACTCTCGGCCCAAAAGGCTCTGATGCACACAAGGCAGCAGTCATTGGAGACACAGTTGGTGACCCTTTGAAAGATACATCAGGTCCATCATTGAACATTCTTATTAAACTAATGGCTGTAGAATCGCTTGTGTTTGCCCCCTTCTTCGCTGCACATGGTGGTTTACTCTTCAAGCTCTTCTAAGGTAAGCGACGCCATGACCCTCTCTCCCGAGTCGTGACTTTGTCCTACATTTTGTAGTTCTGTGTAGATGTAAGAACCCTTTTACTGCTTTTTGGGATTTGTAAGACTAAGGTCTTGAAGAAAAAACTTCCATTTGATTTAATGATGATTTGTGACATTATCTGTAAAAGCACTTGATTCTTATCTTCTAAGTACCTCATTTTTCATTAAGAGTCTTGCTTAAGTTGTCCCTGTCTAACATTATTGATGATAGGATACATTCTTGTAAAATTTTGGTACACGATTAATCGAAAATATCACATAATCGACACTTGAGCGAATACTAAAACAGCTTTTAGTTCGTCCTCTATTCGAAATAGTTAATGAATCCAACATCAATGTTCCAAAGTGCTTTCCTTTTAAACAACTGTACAATTCTCGATACCAATTCTAGTTTGACAGAAATATGTTAAATGATTGTAATCGTAATTGTATCTGGTTAAATATTTGATAGAAATATGTTAGAACAATTGTATTTGTAATAGTAATTCTCGTTGTACCGTTGTTTATAGTGTTAATACAAAGTGTATCCATGTTATTTGTCACAACGTGCTCTTTCACGTCTAGCTTGAAGCAGTCTAATTGGGCTCGTATTACAAAACCCATTGGGCTCATGTTAACAAAAGTCTATTGGGCTCGTGTTACAAATCCCATTGGGCTCATGTTAACAAAAGTCTGTTGGGCTCGTATGATGTACTCCCTCCGTCCCACAAAACTTTACCCACTCTCTATTTCTGAACGTTCCATAAAACTTTACCCATTATTAAATAAGGAAGCTACCCAACACACAAAAACATTATTTTAACATCAATACACTTCTGAACCCGGGGTGGGTGGTGCAGTGGTAAGGTGCAGGGTGTAATGGTTAGAGGTCCCGGGTTCGATTCCCGGAGGTGGGGGTTTATTTGGTGATATA
>JAYMSL010003402.1:0-12520 GCA_036897195.1 Plantago coronopus | reverse complement strand
GGGGGCGGGGGGGGGGGGCCCCCCCCCCCCCCCCCCGAATTGCTGAAAAATCATTTGCTGAATAGATTGGATTTTGACTTTGAATATAATTCAATTCGGTCCCTGAAAAACAGAATACTTCCCAATTCAATTGGATTAATGGTCCCAATTCAAGCATATATAATTCATTCGATCCCAATTCATCATACAATTAACAACTCTCATAAAATCCGCACAGGAACAGGTCCAAACTACATTCTGATATTCTAGAATTTGTTCAATTTTATCAATGCAACCCCCTATTTCCAGTTTTGTTTGCGAGTCCAAATCCACCCAGTCTCGATTGAATGTTTGTTCGTATGAGACCCCAATTCCATGTCCGTATTTACACTCTACATGCGTCCAACAAAAAGACTCAACTTGCCAAAATCTACTACTTCATTCATGACTCATGATTGCTTCCCCCTTGACTCCAATTTCCGGTCAAAACTAGTAATTTCCCAAAGACATGGAGTAAATAGAAAAAATTAAGTGGTGTGAGTTACTTTTGTGTGATAAAGAAGTAATATTGATGTTAAGATAATGTTTTTGTGTGTGGGTAACTTCCTTATTTGATAATAGATAAAGTTTTGTGGGACACCCAAATAAGGAAAGTGGGTAAAGTTTTGTGGGGCTGAGGGAGTAACTGTTATCGATTACAAGCATTTCTGGGTTATTCATCATGCATCTTTGTATAAGTAGGAATCAAGCTCGGTGATATATGAAACATTTGCAATGTTTGTTTAAAAGAAACAAATGCTCCTTTCGTTGCATTGCAGTTATATAATATTTGTTTTAATTCAGAATATATAGAATATATAAACTGAACTGAATTGAAAGAGTTCGATGAACTTAATTGTTCTCAATTTTTAGTTACCCTTTACTTTGTAGTTAGATGTGATATAATTTTGGATGAATGATTCATGGATCGGCTTTCTACGTTCACACAAGTACGAATATTATGTGCAAAGTATAAATTTAGAATTTACCTTAAATTAAGTTTTGTTAAGTTCAGTCAGGTCATTTAGGTTTACGTAGTTTAAATTTATACATGTAACAAAATTCAGTTTATCTAAATTTAAATTAATTAAGATCAGTACAGTTTAATTCAGAAATTCCAGTTGAATTAAAGAGGGACTTTCAGTTTAACAAACCTAAACTGAATGCACACTTGATTTAAATTAAATCAAACAGAGCCTTAAATCGAAAAATATCCCGATTAATAAACACATCAAATAAAAATAAGAAATCTGATCATTTAGACCGGAAAGTATACAAAATGTATTAATTAGCCCAGATGAACAGATAGAACAAAGTTACAAGTGTGTAATTACACATTTTTTTTAAAGGATATACGAGTGTCAAGGGATTCCACTTAAAAGTTGATCAACTTGAGAAACTAACGTAGTCCCGATTACACCAGCAAGGTTCAACTTGAAACACTATCCATGAACACGAAGGGCATGAGGCAAGATTTCATGAGCCATCATCGGTATACTCTCAAATTCGAACTCAGTCGATGCGAATGCTACTGACTTTTCGTGTGTGATGAGTTTCTCAGCATGTGTAAGCATGACGCGCTCAAATGCTTCTCCGTCAGTCCATTCCTGAACTTCGGCTTTTAGAAGGGCCACAGTTTTGGCAAATGAGGTCCCAAGCAGGGAAGTTCTTTATTTGCTTCATGAAATCTTCGTTTAGCTTCAAACTTGGACAAAAGTCACCAATCAATTTCTTAAGTTAATAATTCAAGAACTAGGTTTTGACTACAGCCCCACACCTATGCCTTAACACAAGCAAGAAATTTAAGAGGTAATTTTTTTGGAAAAGGCAAAATATTATTATAACTATACGTTAAAATGTACAAAAAGTGCAAAAGATTTGCACCAAAGAGTCTCAACCCATATAAAATGTGTCACCCGCTAAATGAAAACATGTCCATCTAGAGGAGGGAGATGATAATCAACTAGGACTAAACCCCAAGAACAGCCAAACACCAGTAGCTCATGAGGTTGAAAGGTCCAGCCTAGACTGATACACAAATACCTCACGTAGCCGAGACATGAATCGATACAAATTTAAGAGGTAATTACTATATGCCTAAATACTAATTAATCGTTTATAACCAGTAGCCAGTCTTTTATACACTCTATGCACACAGAGAAAAGTGATAATAAATTTAAAGATGTGATTTCTGATTAAAAAGTTATCGGTCCATTAATATAATCTCTTACCCACTATGTTCACAAAGGAACACGAGACAAGAAATTTAAAGATGAGACGTTGCAACGGAAACCGAAAACGAAATAAAACAAGAACACCAAAAACCCAGCCTGAGGATCGATGAAAATGCCAAAATTCTACACCCTGTGTCCTTAAAAGAACAAGTGACAAGGAATTATGGATGTGGTCCAAAGAATGAATACAGATCGAGGTGTCTGTCAACAACGAAAACAACTCTACAATTAGTTAACAAACACATCAAATAAAAATCAGAAATCCGATCAACAGTACACCGACATTTACTACTGATTACACCAGCAAGGTTCAATTTGAAAACACACTATTGATTAACAGACATGAGGCAAGGTTTCATGAGCCACCATCGGTATGCTCTCAAATTTGAACTCAGTCGATGCGAATGCTACCAACTTTTCTTGTGTGCCGATTTTCTCAATATGTGTAAGCAAGACGCGCTCAAACGCTTCTCCGTCAGTCCATTCCTGAACTTCGGCTTTCAGAAGGGCACGGTTTTGGCAAATGAGGTCCCAAGCAGGGAAGTTCTTTCTTGGCATCATGCAATCTTGCACGTTTAGCTTCAAACTTGGACAGAAGTCACCAGCTCCATCTCCAAAGTAAATAATCCTTTTCTTCCCGTCTAGAGCTGCTTGTATCCTTTCAATGATCTTTCCCTTGCACATGTTGGGAGGACACAGACTGCATCCATGAGGAGACGACTGAAAATCAAGAAACGGTGAAACTCTGAGCCTTCCTTGTTCATCAACACATCCTGGATTCGTGTTGATTTCCGAGAAACAGTTCCGAATTCCATGATGATCAAGAACCGTCTCGATAAAGAATGTATTCGCGTCGCTCACGATCCTCAAATCACACCCCAAAGCATAAGCCGACTTGATAGCCGAGACTATCTTAGGATGTATGGGTACTCTTGTTAGAACTTCTTTGATTTCTCCAATTGTTTTCCCTTGTGAATGCAGCTCTTTCATCATGATCACCATCAGAGAATTCAATGGCATTGTAGGAAGAAGTTGGTTGAACAAATCGGAAGCACCAAGCTCATCAACCACCCATTCATCGCTGTCAACGTCTATAATCGTCTTGTCGAAATCGAAAATCACAACAATTCCGGCCATTGTACACTCTTCGAAACAAAGATTGTAAATCTTGGTTTTTGGAATTGAGGGAATGAGTATTTTGCAGAGAATTGCAGTGAGTAATTTGCAGAAAACTGGGAGCCTATATATATAGGGAGGGAGTAACGAATCTTGATGGAATCTTGATGGAATATTACTCTAATACAAAGCCTATAAGGAATAGGATTATGGTCTCTTGGTTCGAAAGCCACCTGAGGATTTCCTTAATTATATCGTCATGCAAGTTTATCTAAGTTAATTAACACTCCTAATCGGAAACTAATTGGATTAGATTTGGAAAATTTTCAAAAAGATATTATTAGCCTTTAAACTACTTCTGGTAAATGTGAAACGTGCAATGTCTAATTTTAGTTTCCAAAAGTTGCCATTATCACCAAAATTTTGTATATTTATGCAAACGTCAAATTTTTGAATAAAAGATGAAATCAATATTTCCTCAGTTACATTACAAACTTCCCAAGGATTACAAGCTTTCTACCGTAAATTGTTTTTTAAATTTTGACCACAAATTATTAGTAACTATTTTTATATATTTTTTATTTTATTCTTTATATAATTTTCGAGTAATTCGCAGAGTCAATGTAAGTTCGAAAAACAAGTGAAGCTTAAAAAGTTTGTAATGGAACGGAGGTGGTAGTAATAGGTAATGCACTTCCATAGTCCCGAGTTCCGACATTTTGGCCAAATAATATGCCACTCCGTTAGCACACGGAATCCCTTATCTCCATCGTCCATGGCATCCTCAGCAACTGTTATCCCCACACCGCGGGCCACACATTCGTGAAGCAGTGTCGAGATTTCTTCACCTCCGCTTATCTTTCAATAGACCTAGAGGTTAATCAGTTTCAACAAGGAGGTTAGGAATCCATCAATTCAAAGAGAGCTCTAGCTCGTCAAATCCGCACCCGTCCATGAGGTTTCGGTAATTGATTTAACACTTCTTCAAGTTTAAGTTGTGCATTTCAGAGTAGAAACATACTGTATGACCAAAATATACACACACCAAGTCCTCCCCAACTGGGAAGTACAATATAATTTCTAACCTTTTAAATACCTCAATACAAGGCTAACGAATCTCATTATCTGGGGTGAAAGAAAGGAGGCAAAAGAAATTTTTGAGATTTCCAAAAAATGGAAAAAATAGTTGAATCTGGTTTTCTATTCCAGGACGAGCTGTGTTACTAATTTACAAATACACAATACTTGCACATCACGAACTGCCATGAGATCTTGCAGATGAGACTGACTGTGCTGAAACGGAGGCAGTTGGGCTGTGGGGGTCCCTGTCTCCATTAGCAAGCTTCGGCTTCCCACTCAGCCTCTCCAATGCATCTTGACAAATTTCATTAAACCAATCGTCTTCCGGAAGTACACTGCCAAGAACACAACTCATCAGATCCAAGCAGGTAAAATAAACTCATTGAGAAATTAGAAGATTGGTTAAGTGATATCAACAGGTCTTTTCTGGAATACCAAGTAGAGAACTTGATAGGTTATTGGAAGATTTGTTTAAATGATTTTACTACTTTAGCAGTAGGACATTTCTGGAATATAATGCTGTTCCCACATAAGGTTAGCTATCCATTTGCTAACTCATAAATTAATTTTTCCATGATCAATCCAGGGTATTACAAGTTTACCCATCATCCATTGCCAGCCTCTTAACTTCAAATTTTAACTGTACCAAGAGCGAAAACTTCGGAATTATGTATGTCTTATCCGTTTTATTTATCAGCCTAAAACATTGTCATCAAAGCCAACAGAATATTACTCGAATCTCAAGTACCAGGATATTCCCAAATTTTAACATCATGATAAAGGGTTCACTAATGCTCATGCTCCAGCAAAACAAATATCAAGCTTGGCATTTGACTGAGAATACTGAATGATGTGCACAATTTTCACATACCCAAGTCAAACTCAAAAGGTGTGGACGAACGACACTTATACGCTAGTTGAAGGATGAGAAAGCTCGCTGAATTCCAAAATAGCAATAGAAATCATATGGAAACAGCATAATGTCAGATGAACTATTACCTGTATGGATCCATCCCTGTTGCTGAAAATGCAGCCATTGCTTTTGATATGATATCATTTATAACACGATGCAAGTTCCGAGACAAGTATCGGCCTTGTGACGCAAAGCACATGACAAACTTCATATCCAAATAGAACTGCATTGAATCCCCATGTGTAACCAAGTTAACTAGCCGAAAAACAAAACAGAGATTTAAGTGAGTGCTAAATAGTTCTGAAATTTACAAACCTGCTGGAGACCCAGAGGACCTAAAGCCCTTGGTCCTTCCTCAATATCTTCCCAAAATGTTTGGTCTTCAGAAAGCCATAAAATGACAGTTTCTGTCAGCCGCATCAATAACAATGTCGCAAATCTCTCCCGGCCCACAAACATCTCTGCTGCTAAACCAGCCATTCTACTCAGCTTTGCAAAAAGATCCTGGAAGCATAACAAAACTAGCAGAGTTATATGTATCATCCACTTAATTGGCAACTAAAAACATGCCAAAACTCTTTATGTAATGTGGAGGGGTTTAAACCTTCTGTTGTTTTAGCTCTAGATAATACGATGAGGTACAGAGCATACACAGAAAAAAAAGAAGGAACTTACACAAACTGACAAACAATCACAGAATAAGGAAAAGCTTAGATTGGAGGAAATATCAGAAAAGGGGAAGTGAAGACAATTATGCAGATTAACCTAGGAACATCAGACAGGCAACTTAAATAATGGAAGCACCTGAAATATTGGAGAAGGCAACCACTCAATCTCATCTGGATTCCCATCCATATTTATGTACATATCTGATGTTAGATAACTATCACCTTCTTCAGTAAAAATAAGATCCAAAGCGTGTTGGCGACAGAAACTATCTTTCAATCTGTCAACAGAGTTTACAAGGCGCCTCTTCCATTCCCTCTGCTCAGGATTACGATTTTGGCGATCAGAAGGTCTTCTGCGGGGTTCATCCTTGTAATTAGCCTGATTTAACGGAGATAACTTCATGGCTGCACGCGGCAACAGTTCCTCGGCTAGGAGTGATGCATTAGCAAGTAATGCCAGTTGCTGTGCTTCAGTTTCAGCCATTCGGACAATTTTATTTCCTGAACTTTCATAATCGGCCTCTTCTTCCATGGAGCCAGGCAATGCTTTTATGAGCATACCTATATATGAATTAAACACCTGGAACAAGCCATCTAATGTTTTACTTCCCAGCTGCATGCTTAGGAGGGGTCCAACATCTTCGAAGAAGTCCTGCACGTATAAGTGGAACAGAAGCAAAATCAGCTTTTAGTTCTTTTCATCAAGTTATTGCAGGATTTTTCTGTACAATGTTCAAATTGTTCCTGAATCTCTCAATCCATTTCACTTGCAATCACGTTACAGTAATGGTATCCCCAGACATTAGAACAGATAAAAAGAACGGCTACACTTGACCTAAAGGCTAAAGGGTATATTACCAATTTGATATGTATGAGTTAGCCTACAAACTCTCATTACGTTTTACAACCAGAGCTTGCTACTAAACTGTAATTACAAAAGGTTCTGGAAAGAAATCCTTTCTTTTTTCTTAGACTTGTATCAAACATTTCCACGTGTTCACGAGAGCTTTACATTATTCAAGATAAATTCATGAAAGCTGGAATTCGAAAGGTGATGATTTACCTGCACCATTGTATTGAAGCGATGAGCACTACTTGAAAGCTTGTGCTGATATGCCATGCCAGCCGCAGCAGCACCCGTCCTACCAGACAAGCGCGTAGAAGTTGGAGGATATGTTAGCTCCCAATCATCTGCAGCAGCTAATGCGGCTGTACTCTCCTCAATCCTCTTTATATTAGCATCCAAAGCTTGCTCAACACTAGGTCTGAAGAGCTTCAGAAGCACAGGACAAAGAGCAAGACCACGACCTTCCAATAACGAACAATGCCCTAAAGCTATTTGAACACATTCTGCAGCAGATCTCATCCCTCCCGCGGCAGCTGATGATGCTAATGCATGCCTTTTTACAAGAAGAGCAAATGCCTCAGTCTGCTTTGTAGCCCACATCACAAGCTCAGACGTGTAAGCTGTCTCCTTACCAAATATAGTGAAAGAATCGCTGGCAGCCTGAGCAATGGCTGAGAATACAAGTTGTGAAAGTGCAGCAGTGTATGCTCCACCATAAGATGTGCTTGATGGACGGAGGCTTTGCATGTTATACTGGTATCTCTGATAATGTGCATTGAGGAGCAAAGTATGAGCACGAGGGCCATCACCAAGTTGTTTGAGCGCTGAGATTGCTGCCCGAAGCTCATTGCCTCGTGTGGAAGGTTGGCAGGCAGCTTCAGCAAGCTGATCGGCTAACCTTTGCCTGCGTTCAAGTATAGTAGTCTGAAGTGACAGAAGTAAGTCAGGCGACATTGTTTTTGTCTCTTTTGCACCTGCTACAATACGATCTCCTTCATCAAGACTGGATAAAGCTTCATCAATTCTCCTTTCAGCTAAAAGCACGTCAAGAAGATCAGGGAACTCTGCTGACCATTTTTCCACATCAGATGGTTCTCTAACTTCACCATTTAACAAGCCGGTCGCAGCAGAACCATCAGCAGAAGCATCAGACAAGGAGTCAACATTAACCCCCTCTGCTAAGTTATGAACCAAGGTTGCCTGGGTGGATAACAAGTTTCTCATTGATGAAAGTTCACCCTCTAAATCTGATATCTCTTTGGAAGTTCTGTATAGCATAATTTATGTTTAGATACCGATGATGAACATAAGATTTAGTACAAGAAGAATTTACAGTAAGATTTGCATGGTAAAAAAATGCCCCAATCTTCTAATACCTCCAAAAATTCAAAAAATAGGGAAGAATATGCACGTGTACTTTATTTTTCTCTTAGTCTGACTCAGTTATCTGGTGAATCTTGAAGCTAAATCGTAATTAAATCTTACTGAGCACATAACTATTACCCAATGCTCTGTAGCTTGGCTCGCAGCTAAAATGCGACCATTACGATGCACATTCAATACCTACAACTTTTCTTTGTTCAAATAACTGTACAAGTGAAAGTTGCTACATTGATAGTTTATAATAGATGGTCTGAAATCTCTGTGTTCATAACTCCATATCACCTACAGGTTTCCAATTCAATTGAACAATAATCACAGAGAACTTGGTATCAATACTAAGCACTTACCTAATAAATGAGGTATAATTAGCATATACACTTCTGCGCATTTCTTCAGCAGAAGCTCTCTTGAGATCCACAAGATAAGAGCATAATTGCCTTATTTCCTGCAAAGGATGTAAAGATGTTATTTGCTGCAGGTGATTTACATGGTTACACTAAAGGAAACTGAGAGAATCCACACTGCGATAAAAAGAGAAAATTTAAAGGACGGTACTCCTTTGGTAATCGACATTTGAACCTTTCGAATTTTTGGCAATCGACAGTAAAACCTTTTGTACCAGTTAGTAACCAAATATGATGAGGCTAGGAAACGCAGCAAATACCACACAGACAACTTCTAATTTCATTTCAACTCGACTCTTGAAATTGAGGAATGATCGGAATAAATAAACCCCTTAAACAAAACAGAAGCAAGCAAATCCCATAAATAGAACCAATTTAGTCACCAGATAATGAAGACAATGACAACCAAACAAACGAACAAACAAAGAACAAAGCAGTAATATGAAAACTATAAAAGGGAAAGAACATTGCAATTGTCTAATGAAATGAATGATCATACTATTTACCAAAATTGTTAACGTTTGTTCAACCTTAGTGTAAATTGCCAAAAGTTTGAAAAGTTCGAGTATCGATTAGGTAATAACAATGTACTTAAGGGATAGGTAACAACTGCCATCTTCTGAAACTACATATTATTACTTTGTTTAATTATTTTATTAATCTGATATTTTCTGGAAAAATAATAAGATAATGCTCAAAGAAAGACATCTAGAGTCAAGTATCAGTACAATGCATTCTCTACAAAAAGTCAAAAGTATATAAGTACAGTCCAGTTAAGTAATTCACCAGGCCAAGATGCTCCATCACTTGTCTTAAAATAAATACTTGTACTAACAACAAAACATCAAGTACTAACCTCCTAACTACTAGTACACTAAAATCAGCGTAAAATAAACCCATCTTAACTTGGTCAATAGCCATGATTTGCAATACCAATCTAACTTGTGTAATATATATAAATCGTAATTTACGAATTTTCATGAGTATACCTAGCTTGACTCTAACTTGAAAGCATGGATGCGAACGTCAAATTATTATCCATCAGTTGGTCAATTATATCTCATTACTACCACAAAAGAATGTTAAATGAAATGTAGCATTCGGATCAAAGAAGCTGGATATGCCTCAGAACTAGCAACTAGATGCTAACATGAAATCAACTCCATGCCAACAGTCATACTCGCGAAAATCCGGGTAGTATATAGAAAGAAATTGCCATATTATTGGGAAATGCAGCTTTTTCCTATAACATAGGAAAAATCTATTTTTTTAGTTACCTCCAGGGTGTTTTAAACCTGTGTTGTGTTTTATAGAGTAGGAAAACGCTGACTTTGACAAGACTCGTCAAAGAGATTTTGGATCGTTAGTCTAGCTTATGACTGCTACTTTAATCGTCAGCAGATAGTTATAAAGCAATTGAAGATCAAAGAGTATAACGCTACTGACCAAAAAGAGCCATTGATATGTAAATCGGACTAAGATTGTGAAATCTCATGTAACAAGTGCATATATTTCTTCCTAAAGAAGAATTCCAATACACGACTTACACCATACACTTCATAAATGTAGTTTGACGAACTCATCCAAAAGAAAGCGGTAAATCAAATTTTGTAATCAAGCACAATCTGGCAACCGCGTTAAAAAAGCTGCAGCAAACATTTTCCTGGCATTTATATGGCTATATTTAGGCAAATCTACAATTAGGTTGCTAGGCGCTGCAACTGTGTGACAAGTTAAGTCTACCTTACTCTCACTCCCTCTTCTTCCTCTGCTTCTTCTATATTTAAGCAAACAAACTTCAACAAAAACATCTCGCACCACGCGCAACTACTCAGCTAGAACATTAAAAAAAAATCCATTTCCCTCATTCAAAAATATCTAAAATTAGGATAATTCAATCAATGTGGAAAAACAAACTGAATGAGTAATCACAAAGGCACTAGACTACACAGAAGAATTATACATATAGCAAAACAAATTCGTAAATCACCAATCAAGTCATCCAAAACAAGATGATGAAACATAATCATCCCCATCCATACAGTTAAATTAGAAAAGAAACAAGTAAAGACGAAGCAAGCCACCTTTTCGCTGAGAGTTTGACACTTGGACTGAACGTAAGTATCGGCATCGAAGTTATCGGATTTGAAAACGTTGAGATTTTCCTCGAGCTTGGCGCCTCCATCTTTGACATTTGCCTTGGCCGAAGCTCCCGCCGTTCGCGACCTTGATGATTTAGTAGCCATAGAAACCACAAAAATCGTTGATATATGTAATGAAGAGACAAATCAACTAAGTTGGACAAGAAAACATGTATATCTGAAATTGGGAATATAGATCGGGTAGCTGGAAATCATGCGAGAATTTAGGTCTCGGCTGATCGGATTTGAGTAAAATTAAGATTAGGTAATTGAATTTGGGAGAAACGGATTGAAGAGTGATGACCTAGTCCACCATTGAAGGAGAAAGGAAGAAGGAAGAAGAAGAAATGGGAAAATTTGGCGAGAAGGTAACAGCGAAGCAAAGGAAATGGAGTTTGTTTGTTGGGCTGTTTCTTTGGTTTGTAGTCAACAAAGTCAAATTTTAATCTATCTGTTTTTTCCATTTATCATTTCTACTATCTCTTCACCCTTTTCAAAAAGTGTCTCGTTGTCCAGAACAATATCAAGCGCCTCGGAGGATTGAGGGTATTCTAAAACACTTACCTTGTTAATATGTACAACTGGTATGAAAAGTCATGCAACGAGTCTTAATAGTGACCTATATCGGAGTTTGTAATTAATAAAGCTACGAGGTAGGAGCTAATAGTACGCCACTATTTCAACTTTCAACCACATGGCACAGTATGTTCATGCAACTTGACACAGTAAGATCTAGATATTGATTCACTCGGCTAGGATAAAGTAAAGAAAACACTTTCTATCTCCTCAAATATGTTGAGGGGTAAAGCTTAATGATATGTCTTCTCATGGAGCACCAGAGTTCACGAAAGTGAGCCGGGAACCCGTTGCTGATGACTGATGAAGATGAAGGTCTGTTTGGCTTGTGTTTAATTATGTTATTATAACTTGCTTACATTCTTTCTTATTTATATGTACATTTTAGAAATTCCCAATGATGCCAAAAATAAAAAATAAAAAAAGAAATTCCCAACAGTCATTGAATTTTTGCAGATTATTAGATGGAGAATGATGATTCGGGCGATGAAGAGACCTCCCCTTTCTCCGAGGAACTCAGGCAAATGCGGATAATTGAGCTTTAGTTTCCATTTGGTAATTTCAGATCTAGGTGTTCCTTTAGCAAGTTGAAATTCTTACTTTACATAGAAGCGGCCAAGGGTGAAAAACGGTATGGATGATAATCTGTTTAGAAAAGGCATGATTTCTCATGAATAAATTGTGTTCATTTTTTGATAAAATCTTACTAGTTGGTAATTTTGTTGCTAGAGCAGAAACTAACTATTTGGATGGATTTATGTGTAAATAATTTGATATATTGTGTCGTTAATACATAAAAGAGAGTTAGTCTTATTTTAATGAAGTTCATTGAGATATTTTCGACATTATTAAGCCTTTCATAATCGTCCTGAGAAGGGTAAAATCCAAAAAAGTATTCCAGAGGGAGACGTTTCCGATTTTGGTACTTTAAAGTGGCGGTGTACAAATTTGATACTGGTAAACACAGTCTAATGCCAATTAACGGATTCCGGGAAAAATTATCGTCGGAAAACCTATATGTTGCCGGGATTTTCAATTTTCTGATGAACCAAACTTCGAAACAGCCCCAAACATTTAAAAAACTTTACTTTAACCTATATTTTAAAATTAATTTTTCAATAACACATACAATAATTTTAA
>JAYMSL010003401.1:0-12521 GCA_036897195.1 Plantago coronopus | reverse complement strand
AGGAGCTCATGTATTTAACTGTTCTATGCATGTGTGAATGTCGAGTGGATATGAGTTTTTATATTGCGAGTTACTTGTGTTTTGTGATTGCGAGTCTTGAGAATAAATAGAGTTGAGCTAGTCGATCGATGTAATCGGTTGGTTAACACTTTTCTCTATCCTTGGTTCGATCCGTTTGTGTGTTTTTCGCTAACATTAACGCGGGTTTGTCCCCACTTTAGTCTTGTTTTGCATTGTTTTTGCATGTTTTCAGATTACGTCGTGTTTTTGGGCGAGTTTGCATTTTCAATGTATTTTGGACATAATTTGGCATAAAACAAGCCATTATTGAAGATAAAGATCCAAGCTGTGGTTCACAAGCTTTTCCAGTCGAGTCAGACCAAATGTCGGTCCAAAAAACCATGCCACAAGAAGAATCTACGCGTAAAAGATCAAGCATGCGGCCCGCACAACCATGCATGCATCCCGCATGGCTCAGGGCAAGGCGCCCCGCAACAAGCCTCGCGCGCCAACTACGAGATGCATGGCAGGGAGACGCGCCGCGCAACAACATCATGCGCCCCGCATGCTGAAATATATGAAGACGTCGTAGCTTCACGCGGCGCGCATGGGCCTTGTGTGCGCCGCATGAAGACCAAAAACCACACCATGCATCCCGCATGAGAGGGACTGCGGCGCGCATGGCCCAGTTTCCTACGGGGATTTGGAGGCCCACGACCCAAATCCTAATGAGATTCAACTTTTCTAATTCAGTACTATATAAAGACAATTGTTATTTTTATTTTGATAAGCTTTTTCATAATTTAGAGAAAGTCCATAGCTAGGGTTTAGTTCAAGAACACGATTCTTGGATTGGAGATTAGCAGTTTATTGGCAAAGATTCTCGTATTGTTCGTTCGGATTCAAAGCCCTAATTGGGTAATATCGTTTCCCTTACTTTATTGAGTTTTTTTTATAATTTCTCTATACGTTGACTATGTTTACTTCATATCAATCCATGGTGACAGTGTCAAATTGCATGAGTAACTAAGTATGTATAGGTGCGATGTAGGAATGTATGTTTATGCTTTAATTAGATAACTTTATGAATGACTGAGTTTATGTTCGGACGACATGTTACGTTATCTTCCTTACATGTTTGCTTTGGTAGAATTGATGCTCCAACTATATGCATAGGTGGTTTATTTGTATTGTGAGAGTACAGTGAATGATCACCGACTCATTGATTGCTTAGCTGCATGCACTAGTATCTTATCCATGAGCACGTTACACATTCGATATTGTGCATGTGTGCACGTTACCCATCCAAGTATGCAATTGTCATTCATGTCCGTTTATCTGTCTAGGGTTTAGAATACGGGAATACATCGCACCTGTCTTTTTTATCTGTTAATCTATCTATCCAATTATCTGTTCGTTTCTTATTTGTTTCTCTCACTAATTATATTCGCTTAACAAACCAACCAACTATTCATTGTTTGTGTTCAGTCGCTAGTTTACTAGTATTCGTAATTGATTGATTCTTAGCTCCATTGATTCCTTTAGAGACCGACCTCTGGGATTAGCTTACCGATGTTCTATTTATAGAATTGTGTTGAGATAGTCTTGGCTAGATTATAAATATAATTTTGGTGAGTAAAACGATGTTCATCACTCACTACCTTTTCGTCGATCTCAGTTTATGGTGCCTCTAAGATTCCAGAAGTCGTTCAAGATCTGATTCAGGTTTGGTTTGAGATGGGTTTGACTGAAGAGCTCGGAAACCGCCATTAATGGAGATTTCAAGAGCTTTGGAGAAACCAAGTTCTTTATATATGAACTTCTAGTCAGTTTCCTCACCCACACAGAAATCCGATTAAGAGTTCGATTCAAAATCGTGTTCGGTTTTGGTTGAGATGAATGGAAGAAACAAGAGTCACCATTAATGTATCTCTAATAAGAAGCCTAGTGAGTCCCCATTAATGGTAGATCTTAGAAGTTAGAAGCCATGTGAGTCACCATTAATGGATCATGGATGTTATCCAGTGTTCTTCACATAATGTTTTTATCATGACACAGTTTAGCACATCAATTCTATGGAGACAAATTTGATTTTCTCAAAATAAACTTGTCATGACTATGAAGACCCACTTCTTCAAGCCTTAACAAGGAAAATCAGATTGCTCGACTTCTTGATCTGCAAGAAAATAAAAAAGATAAAGATTTAGATGCAGGGTTTGGATCGAAATCCATGGATCTCCAACACCATTAATTGAGTTTTTGAAGAAGAACAAGTAGCAGTTTTACGTTTCAAATAGGTTTTGGGGTTGATTAAAAAACGGGCAAACAGTTGTAGTGTGAAATAAAGAGACGTAACGGCGGAAATTAACCGTCGTCAAACATTTGTGCAATCTGGAATTAACGATTATGTTATGGGGTTAAATGAGAATTGATATGGACAGAAATATGTCTTCCTCGGACTTCCCCATTCCATTGGGATATATGCCTTCATATTGAACACTTACTATGGGGACCTGGCATTTCGAGGGACCACTGTAAAGTCCCTCGAAGTAGCAACGCTTCAGCACTAACACTTATCACATCCAGACGAAGGCAATCCGAGGGAAACGCGCCGCGGCATCCATGGAAGCCCCGCGGAGAAGGCTCCACGTGTACCCTGCGGATTGGGTATTCTGCGCCTATAAATAGCGAGCTCAGACAACCATTTACGGGTACGTGTCAACTTACGATTCGAACCATATCCATACTTTTATTCCTCCGAAGAGTCACTTCGGGTTGGAAGTTAATTCAATCTCCGGTCTGACAAGGTGCAAACCGGGTAAAAAGGGTCTAACCCCTGCTAAGTGTTTCAGGCTTAGGTGAATCAAAGGAGCATCAGTCATTGGAAGGGAAGAAGAAGTATCGTTTGGAGACTAATTAGCTGTTACTTATCATTTCGTAGTTGTATCCGTAGTGTGGTAATTTTATACACTATCATTGGCGCCGTCTGTGGGAACCTGAGCATAACCATGGTTGGGTCTAAGGTCACGAAAGGTGGTCTGGAAATCTATGGGGCGCCTGGTACAGTAGCTACTCCGGTAGGAATTGAAGAGCCCCACGTCAAGGGTTTTATTGGAAGATGTGCACGAGTCCGACGAGGACCCTCAACCGGAAGAAGATCAAACCCGCGGGAAAAGGCTAGCGACCGCCTCGTTACCCCCACTCCCCCCAAGTGGCAGCGCACCAGCAGCCCAATTGCCAATATCTAAGGAGGACCTCATCCTAATCGTCGATGCCGTGCGGTAGCAGGTGATGCCAGCGGGATCGATCAATCTCAACGAGCCACCAAACCAGAACCCAGATCCAAGGGCAGTATCCAAACGTAAAACAGTACGCCTCCCGAGGGGTCAAAAGCAATCAAGGGTGTGGACGAGGGAACGCCATTCGGAGCCTCAGCAATCTATGGCTACCGAAGATAGGGAACTTGTCCAGCAGCGCGAAGAGCGCAGGGACAGAACTTATCCTCGGGAAGACCGAGGAAACACGGAGCGAACGCGATATGAATCCAGAGCTGCTCGGAGCAGTAAAAAACCCGTGGAATCTCAGACAGTACAATCTGGCAGGAAGGAGTATAGAAGGCGAGGGGAGAATCCGAGGCGACCGCGTGATCACTCCGCGAGCAGCGGAACACGCGAGGAATCAGCACCCCTGCGAGAGCTGAACGAATATATGACGGATCAGGAGCTTTATATCCACCAAAAAGCCTTGGCAAAGGAGTAGGAGAAATTGCGCAAAATGCTTGAAGCACGGGATATCGTCCAGCCTGATTCGCAGGTGGCCCCGAACCCCATTTGTGCGAGATTAAGATCAGATACCAAGAAGGCACCTATGCCAACGGGAATGCAAAACTATTCTGGGACCACTTGCCCTTACGAGCATAGACTGTTATACGAAACTGCGATGGAAAACGATGGGCACAACGAGAATGTCATGGCAACGATGTTCTCTTCCACCCTCCGAGGGGCCGCGCTCAGCTGGTTCTTCAGTTTACCCTCAAACTCTATCTGATCGCACTTACAGCTGATGACTCTGTTTACTGCACATTTCAACAACTTCAAGAGGCAGAAGAAACCCTGCGGGCACTTGGCGGGGGTTATTCAAAAGAGAAACGAGTCCCTTCGGGATTACATACACCGATTCAAGGTGGCCGTATTGGCTTCGGAGAAACATGAGCTAAGTACGAGGATCCAATATTTATATTCGAATACACTGTCCAGGAGTCTGGCTCGTGAACTAACCGAGCGACCCTCAGAAACCGAGATGGAGCTGGATATGCTCACAGATAGGCTTGCAAATGCGGAGGATCTGATCAAAATGGTCCCGATCAGAGCACCTCGGGAGGATCAACCAAGACCCGATCGGGAGCGCCCGAAGAGGGACTTCCAAGGGGAAGGAAACCAGGATCGAAACAAAGGGCGTAATGCCGGACGAAGGGCTGACAATTATACTGAACTCCGTAAATCGAGAGGAGAAATCCTAGCTGCGATCGGAGGAAAAGACATTGTAAGCTGGCCGAAGAAGTTTCATGAAAACAACAATACGAGGCAATCAAAAGCGTATTGTCGCTTTCATCAACAGCGTGGTCATGATACGAATGATTGCCACCAGTTAATGGCAGAAATCGAAAGGTTGATAAAACAAGGCTACCTGAAGGACTATGTCCTTCGGAAAGACAATGGTAACAAGACAAGTCCCCACGAGGGGGAGGATCGGAGAGATGACAGGGACCGCCAAAATACTCGTCAAGATAGGAACCCGCCGCCTCCACCTCAAAGAGGAATCAAAAGAGACCGAGGCGAAGAGCCTTCGGACTACTATGAGAACCCACCACGAAATGGGCGTGTCGATTTCATAGTAGGAGGACCAACAGGTGGGGACAGCTCCAATGCAAGGGAGAGAACTGCGAGAAGCCTGTACCACCATGTGCAGGAGGAGGTACTCCTCCTTCGTCCGGTCACAGCACGGAGGATGAATTCCATTACGTTCGATGATTCTGAGATCCCAGCCCCATTCCGAGGACAAGGAAACAACCAAGATCCGGACGTGCCATTGGTTGTAACGATGCACATCGCTGGATTTGAAGTAAGCAAGATACTGGTGGACACAGGAAGTTCGGTGAATATCATATTCCTCGGCACCCTCGAAAAGATGAATCTCAAACCCGAGGGTATGAGGGATGTAGTAACTTCTCTGATAGGGTTTGGAGGGGCTGAAACAAAGCCCCTCGGAACGATCTACCTCACATTGTCGATGGGTGAGCACCCGAGGCGAGTAACTAAGCAAGTACAGTTTTTGGTAGTCGACGACAGATTTGATTACAACATCATCTTAGGGCGACCAGCTTTGAATCAGTTCCGGGCGGTGGCCTCGACATGTCACCTACGGCTCAAATTTCCAACTAGTGAAGGAACGGGTGTGGTAATTGGAGACCCCAACGAGGCATGGAAATGTTACACGAACTCAGCGAAAAGAAGGTCACTACCGCGTTTGCCGAACCAGTCCCACCCAAGCAATGATGCCGAGGCCAGCAGGAGGCCTAACGACACACGAGGAATGTACATGGTTACCTACGGAACCCATGGAGCATATCATGTCCCTCCGCAGACGCCAGCTAAAAGAAAAATAGAACAAGGAGGAACGTTGGATTCCGAGGAGATTACACAGGAAATCATCCTGGATGACTCCGATGAGCAGAAAGTTACTCGGATCGGAACTGGCCTCAGCAACCAACTCGAAGCGGACCTAACAAGCTTCCTGAGAACCAATAGGGATGTTTTTGCTTGGACTACGAGTGACCTCGTAGGAATTGACCCGAGCGTAATGTTTACTACTAGAAAAAATGGATTTAGTGACGGCTAAAAAAGTCACTAATAAGGGCTATGGTCACACTTTTTGCTATTGTGACGCTTTTCAAAAGCGTGACGTGTAAAGGGGTTTCAATAGGTTAGGCGTCACTATAGCTTTTTATAGTGACATCATAGTGCGTGCACAAACATATATATTGTTACTCTGAATGTGTCACAATAGCTATTTTTAGTTACACTTATTGATTCAGGTGTGCTTGAATATCAAGATTAACTACCTTGATATGGGTCACCATAGGTAATTATTGTGACTCCATATGGTGTAATTATATATGTTCTCCTGTAACCCTTCACAACAAGAAATTTAAGCAGGCCATAGAGATCCTCGAGCAAAGCTAATTATTAACATGTCTAATTAGTTATACTCAATCAAAACAGATGTTACAAACATTTTCAACGGGGTGTTGCGAGAATCGAACTCGCGATATCTCACAAAAAGCGAGAATCGTACCACTAGACCAAATACCCTTTTTTGAATCTTAACCAATGAGACTAATTAAACAAATTTCACATATTCATCATCCTAATCATTCACTGCATTCTTAATAATTGAAGGTACAAGTTATAGACAAAACACACCTTTTTTTAACTTAGCCAGTTAGACTAAACAAATTTCACATATTCAACTGAAGGTGCAGATTTTCTACTACTTCAATCTAATTCAAAACTAAAATAAGTCACAAATATACTAGTAAATTATCAGGCCTACCAAATGCATTTTCATTCAACCTAAACTGTTTAACATTTACAGATGACGGATATGTTGGGAACTCATTCTTCTGCTCCAAACATGAATCGAATTGCACGGTTTCCATTATGATGAAATGAAACCAATTATTTTTTACTTGCACATTTAGAGAGTAAGTGCACATGATAATTAACATATTACAAAAAACTAAACCACAGTACTGGATTTAAATTTACCAATTGTGCCCGAAAATTTCATCACAGGTGACTTATTTCCATGACGTTATTTCCTCACTTGATGCCCCATGCTGATCCCTCATATTTGAATATAAATGTGTACCTGATAGTTAAGAGCACAACGTATCAATTCAACCCAACAAATCAATCATATCATATCGAAAGAAGCAATGGGAACAAATAAAAAGAAAAGTAAACGAAAATACCAGTAGAAAAGGCCAGAGAGTGTAATCCAAATTGAAGACTACAACACAAGTCAGAACCTGAAAAAATTGGAGAACTGATTGTTAGTAGCACCAAGATTTTAGATGAGCAAGATATCCAAAAGGCACTTCACTGTTCTGCTTATTGAAAGCTCTTCAATATAAATAGCTTACCAATGATCCATGCCACTTTAATCACATATCCAGAGAAAAAGGAGAATCAAATTATGTTAAATGCACTAGCGGGTATATCAATAATATACATTTAACTGTAAGGAGTATTATCTGCAACTCGTGTAGGAATCATAATCATAAACCTAAGTGAAAGTGGATTCAATTTCTTATGTTTGGTTTTACCTATAAAACCAATGGCTATGTACCAGAATTATAATCAGACTCAATATGAACCTAGGGCTATGTACCAGAAATCATAATCAACCTCACTTAGGACCAATCAAAAGAGCTGCTGCACCCAAAAAGAAGATAACAATTCCACTGTGCTTCTCTGATGATGAAGATGACATTGAAATACTCTCTCTGGTGATGATTCAGAGTTTCTGACCTGAAGGAAAAGCCAAAGAATTGAGGTAGGAAACCAGCATATACAAAAGCAGCAGCTAAACCACCAAACAAACAGCCCCAATAACAGTCCAGAAACTCATAGTAGATGTTTCGAAGCCTGCTCAAAGTCACCTCAGAAAAAACTAAGGAAAATGAGGGCTTCCCATTTAATAAGAAGAGCAGTGACAATTAACATTGATGATGATTAAGTGAGTACGGTCGAGAACGAGAATTCAGGGAGCTCAAGTTTGAACAACATTGTTGAAGTAACAAAGAAGCGACTAAGTATGTTGTGAGTGATGATTCTAAGAGCAATTAGGTTTGTAATATAATCATTTTCCACTCCTTTATCCAAACTAAACTCATACTCACTCCGTCCCTCTAATAGTGCCTCATTTTGTCATTTTGGGCGTCCCTAAAGTGAACCATTCCAAAGATTGTAAGTATTTATTACTTTTTAAATCACATACTTCTATCCCACTTGTACTATATACCAATATACTACTACAATCCAACCCTACTTGTACTATTTTGATTTCCATTAACTCCATATACCCGTAATTTTCATTAACTCCATATACCCGACTTGTACTATATCTCAATATTTTATAATTGTGAAAGTGAATTAGAGCACCATAAGAGGGCGGAGGGAGTACTTTGTTTAGAAATAAACTCCAAATTAGAGGACTCTTAAACATTTCGGGTGTTGACTGGGTAAAACCACAAGTACATAAGAAGACACCATAAGTCCACTTATAATGACTTTAGCACTTGCTAATTTAACACATACTGCTAATAACAATCTACTAAAAAGAATCCACGACTTACCTTGTATATAGGAATGGCTGGTCAAGTTAACACATCCAGAAATCCCAAGCTGCTTGCTTCTCTAGATATGAGCGAAAATCCATTTGCTTTAAAAAAAATAGTCAATTCCGATAAGAGAAAATTGAAAACATATGGCTCAACTATGCTCTATAGATTGGTAATCTTATACTCACAATCCTAAAGCAGGATGTTCCTTCCCTCACGCATTTAATCGAACAGATGGCAACTGGAGCTAATGTCGCCTGAAAAACCAGTACTATGAGCTTAAAATGCACCAACTATGAACAGATACCAGTACCTGAGTCTAACATACAATTCTGGACCTGCTACATTAATATCAAAAGGCAAGAGGTGTGCAGGGGAAAACAGACTTCTAGACTTAATGATGTCTTCATATACAAACAAAGGTCGTCGACTTAGATTATCAATGATAAGTTTTCAAATCTCTTGCACCAACACAGGACATATTGAGAGCTTTTAGTACTTTCCTTGGGGACAAATATATAATCCATGCCCCATTACAAATTCACATTAGATTCTAAGACAAAAGCATAGCACACATTCAGTGTAAAAGAAAGTAATCAGCTCCCATGTAATGCAAAATGACTCCGAACAGTTTATTCAAAGAAAAAGCCAAACCTGGGCGTTGTTGTGTCATCTTATTTGTTCAATCAATTTCCTTCTTCAGTTTGAGTCTACAATTTACAAACGATACATTATACTTCAAGCATCCCAATGTCTAGAATAGAAGGGGTTCGCGGTTCAAGCAATACCTTACAGATCTATAGTTCTAGATCTAAACTCTTTGAATTGATTTGCTTGTCAAGCCGAGCCCGCAATTCCAAAAAGATTCACGACGACAATTATGAGATGGCAATGTCAATCCTCCACCTTCCGCACATTGAGATGATGGAAAAGACTGCGTTCTTGAATTTTGGCCACCGTTCTGACTTCTGATGATGGCAGACGGCGGTCTTATGTGAACCCTAACGGCATCTGGCGGCGAAGAGAAAGAGATGGTTTTGGGTGGAAAATTGTTGCGGTTTCTGCAAATAATGCTTACCCTAGATAAGTTTGTGTGGTGGGAAAAAAGAGCTAATTAATATCTGGAAAAAAAAAGCGCTAATTAACGCCTGAGTTGAGGCGGGAGTGTTATTGTCACACTCCGAGTGTCATATTAGCTCAAGAGTACTATTAGATGGGTTTTAGTCACTCATATTTTATTGTGTCACTAGAGACCCTTTAGTACGGAAATGAATGCCGTAATTAAGGCAGAGGTGAAAAGACTTCTCGACGCGGGACACATCCGAGAGGTCCAATACTCTGATTGGCTCTGCAATGTCGTGTTGGTAGAGAAGTCACCCGGAAAATGGAGAATGTGTAATGACTTTACTAGTTTGAACAAACATTGCCAGAAGGATCCATACCCACTGCCACGGATAGACCAGCTCGTAGATTCGACGGCAGGATGTCAACTGCTTAGCTTCATGGATGCCTTCCAGGGCTTCTACCAGATACGAATGGCTCCGAGGGATATCAATAAAACGGCCTTCGTGACCAAGGAAGGAGTCTACTGCTTCAATGTTATGCCCTTCGGACTCAGGAACGCGGGGGCAACATATCAACGCCTCATGAACAAGATGTTCCGAGAGGAGATCGGGAACACCATGGAGGTATATGTGGATGATATGCTCGTGAAGAGCGAGCTGGAGGTAGACCATATAGCCCATCTGGACAATTACTTTCGAATCCTACGAAAGTACGACATGAAGCTAAACCCAGCGAAATGCACATTTGGGGTCCGAGGAGGAAAGTTCCTCGGATATATGGTGACTCAGCGAGGGATCGAGGCGAACCCAGAAAAGATCCGTACTATCATCGACCTGGAAGAGCCGAAGAATAAGGGTGATGCTCAAAAATTAATCGGCAAGATAATAGCTCTGAACAGGTTCATAGCAAGGAGCGCTGAAAGGAATCTTCCTTTCTTCAAAACGCTGAGAAACAATATGAAGTTTGAGTGGAACGATGAGTGTAGACAAGCGTTCGAAGCGCTCAAAATCTATCTCCAAAACCCGCCGCTCCTGGCAAAACCTATCGTAGGACAACCTCTTTATATGTACCTGGCTATTACCGAAGAGGTAATTAGCTCCGTTTTGGTCAGAATTCGGGATAATGAACATTTGCCTGTCTACTATCTTAGCAAGGTACTCCTCAGTGCCGAGAAAAATTACCGAGAGATAGAGAAATATGCGCTATGTTTGGTACATGCGGCTCGGAAGTTGAAACCTTACTTCCAGGCCCACGTTATCATTGTAATGACACACGAACCACTACGAGCGGTATTCCTCAAACCCGAGACATTGGGGAGAATTGCGAAATGGGCACTCGAAATGAGTGAGCATAAGGTCGAGTTTCAAATCCCTGCAGCCAAACAAGCCCAAGTGGTTGCTGATTTTCTAGCTGCATGTCCAACTAAAGAGGTCGACGTCACGAAGCAGAGTCCCTCGGACAGGGTCCCAGAATTGATATGTGCGGTTCAGACCAGCAGACATCACAAAGGGTATTCCGAAGGCTTCAACGAAGCGAAAAAGATGAAGATCCATCACAATCCTGGGAGGACGACTGCATGGGAAATTCGCCCTGGAAACTTCATACCGAACGGAAATCCTGAGGTCTGGGTCCTAAAGGTTGATGGGTCATCTACCAAAACTGGTGGCGGCGTAGGGATATATATCCTTAGCCCACAAGGAACTGAGATGGAATTTGCGGTGAGATTGAACTTCAAAGTAACAAACAATGAAGCTGAATACGAGGCAGTCTTACTCGGCATGAAAATGGCCCGAGGAGTGTTGGCAAAAAAGATCGAAGTATTCACCGATTCCCAACTGGTCGTGCATCAGTTCGACAGTAGCTTCGAAGCGCGAGGTACAACGATGATTAAGTACTTGGCTCTGCTGCAAGAGGCTGCCAAGGGCTTCGAAGAGTTCAAACTGACTAAAATTGGGAGAGAGGGGAATGACGTGGCAGATGCCTTGGCGAAATTCGCGACTGCATCCAAAGCCATTGATACCTTCTACTGCGACAGTTCAGGTCATGGCAGTCACGTCCTCGGACGATTGGAGAACCCCCTTTATAAAGTTTCTTAAAGACGACATACTTCCGCAGGACAACGACGAGGCGAGGAGACTTAAAAGAAACTCGTTGAGATACTTTCTCCTTGAGAAAGAACTTTACAAGCGAGGTTACGATTCCCATGATCTACGTTGCCTATCGAAGAAAGAAGCGAAAAGTGTTATCGAAGAGATACACGGAGGAAGTTGTGGAAACCACTCGGGCGGAAGATCACTTCGGGATAAGGTTCTGCGACAAGGTTACTATTGGCCAACGATGAAACAAGACACTGCCAACTTTGTCCAGAAATGTGACGATTGCCAAAATATGCCGAGATAAACAGAAATCCCACGCGTGAACTAATCCCTACCGTAGTTTCTTGCCCCTTCGATCAGTGGGGATTGGATATAGTAGGACCCTTTCCGCAGGGTACGGGGCAGAAAAGAAAAATTTCCTATTGGTGGCAGTAGAGTACTTTTCAAAATGGATAGAGGCCGTTGCATTAAGAACTATCTCAGAGAAACAGATTCTCGATTTTATCGAGGGTCACTTAACTACTCGATCTGGAATTCCGAGGGTCCTGGTGACAGACAATGGAAGACAATTCTCTGGCAAGAGGCTAGCGGAATGGTGCAAGGCAAGAAAAATCCAGCAGCGATTCACTTCCGTAGGATACCCACAATCAAACGGGCAAACAGAGGTCTCAAACAGAACGATTCTAAACAACTTGAAGAGACGACTTGATGGGTCAAAGACATCCTGGGTTGAGGAATTACCAGGGGTCCTTTGGGCCTACCGAACGACCCCAAGAACAGCGACCAGGGAAACACCTTTTTGTATGGTGTACGGTTCGGAAGCGGTCTTACCCGCGGAATTGGTCGTCGAGACCCTACGGGTAAGCTAATACTCTCCGAAGGGAAACCACGAGCGAAGAGCTCATGAACTAGCTATGCTAGAGAGTACCCGAGGGGAGGCTATGGGAAGAACTAAG
>JAYMSL010003400.1:0-12522 GCA_036897195.1 Plantago coronopus | reverse complement strand
ATGCTCATACTAATTATTCGAAAAGTGAATTTTAGAAAAGTTCACTCAATATTGTTGATGTTAATAGTAAAATAGGCGATGTATATTATAAAACATTTGATGTTTATGATAGAGTAGTTAATAACTTATAAATAGTTGGTGTTAATTGTAAAATAGCTGATATGTAATGTAAATAGTCGATTATTTTATCGCAAAATAGTTGATGTGTAATGTAATAAATAGTCGATTTTTCATGATAAACTATTGATGTTTATTGGAAAATAGTTGGTGGTTGTTGTAAATAGTTGACATTTGTTGTCAATAATTGATATTTATGTTAAAACAGTTGATGTTTTATTATAAATAGATAATCTTTTTAGATGGGCTTTTTGAAAAGTTCACTTTTAGTAGACTCTCACAAAAGTTTCTCAAAGAAAAAAAGAAAAATTTACTCTACAAAATCCGAAAATTAACTAAACACATACCGATCTATTACTTTTTTTAAGCAACACAGAACGAGTCTCTTTGATTAAAAAATCTTTAATTTTTTAATTATACTTTAAATTATTTATTTCATATTTTATATCTTCCAAACTTACTACTCTGTAAACATAAACCAACAAACAATTATACACTACAAACAAATAAATACAATTTCCAATACAATCAAATTATTATAACTACATTAAAATCAATTATTCAATCAAATCTAACTTCATCATTTCTAAATATATATCAATTCAACAAATAAACTCTTACACAACCTATTCAAATATAATAATTATACCTACTATTATCACAATCCACTCCCAAACACAAAATTCAAAACTCAATTCAAATCCAGTTACTATTCACAATCCAGTTTTTTTCAAAACTCAACTCGAATCCAGTTTCGGATCCACTCTCAAACACCCACTCAAAGTCTTTAATTAATTTATAATGTCTAGCTAGCTACCAAAACAGGCCTTAAAGGACTAACAAAACCACCTAGCTGATAGTGATACTCAATTGCACTAATGAAAGTGAACCACCAGCAAGTCGGAATCCAGAGACGAGGTTCCGTCTCCATCTCCGGTCAACCAATCATCACCACCGCGACTGCCAGTAATCCCAATCAAGGCTTCCAGGCAACACTTGACAGACAAAAACTCTGTCATGAGTTGAACCCGGGAACTTCTTCCAGTTATCGCTTTAATAACATTCAACATTCGATTGAAAGAAACTGTAATTTCGAATATGATTCTGGAGAGAATGCATTGATAGAAAAATTTTCCAGATTTGAACGCTAAAAGGATCAGTTGACAGAACATAACATTAATATATATCATTCACTGAACAAAAAGACCAGATTTTGAGCCCGGGTAAAATAAGAAAGACAAAAAACTAACTAAATTAACACAAAATTATCTACTAAATCATCCATTGCTAGTATTGAACAACCATGAACTTGTTCCTCAAACACCAGGCTCAAGCTTTAAGTATCAAGTCCCCATGAGCATTCTGATCATCACCGCGGTTCCTAGTAACCCACCAATCAACGCTCACAGGCAACACCTGACAATCCTTCACATCACCCTTGATCTTAACCTCCTTTACGCACTTACTATCCTTCAAGTCGAACCACATTAGTACGTTCTTATGCCTAATCACAACTTGCTCTTTGCTCTTCAGATAAGCTAAAGGAGTAACACACACAGGATTCCAGCTGCTCATACATGACACTTCTATCAACTTACTCCACTTGCCACTCTCCTTTTCGCAATCCTGCAGTATCCATAGATCCCATAATGCAGACGGCCGATCATATCTAAAACGACTAAGAAACAAGCGTCCATCCAATGAATGCAGACGAACATAGTTCCGTCTAGAACTACAGCAGCTTGGCAGGGATAACTTCCTGTATCTGTCAGTGCTCAAATCAAGAGATATCACGACGTGTAATCCCTCATCATGTTGTTCCTCACTAAGGAAATACATCATGCCATTCACAGAAATATCGTAACGGGCACAACCGATAGGGAACGAACAATCGCTAGGGAATCCCTCAGCATCATGCCAAGCTCTCGATTTCATAGAGTAGATTTCTGTCTTGATAAAATCGACATTATGATCATCACGATCGCGATAAAGTCTAATTAACTTATAATCGTTAGTTTTAACATCGTACCCCAGCAAATCTGAACCACCTACATCTGGTAATAGTATCATTGGTACGTACTGTAATTCGTCCGAAAAAGGATTCCACAATGCCCAAACTCTATCAGTTTGGAATGTTTGAGTATAATCAGAGTACTGGACCAGGAGAACACCGGACGACGCCTGAACAATGGAAGAACGTTCATCGAAGATGAACTGTCTGTTGTCGATTTTCTTAGCATGGATGGTGGTTTTAGAAGAAGACGAAGAAAGGGAACAGAGAGGAACGGCATATTGTTTATTGCGACGGGTGGCGATAAATAACATATCGGGTTTAGCCAAAAGTGGATCTTCGCTGATCATGGATTGCCATTGTTTGCAGACGAGTCTGAACCGGGGCAGGGAATGTATGGGCAAGCGGACGAGTATGTAGCGAACTATGTCATCTGGAATGTACACCATCTTCTTCGTCTGAGGTATATGTGTGGACCGGTGGTTATGCCCCAAGTATATATGACAGGGGAGGGGTGTGGATACAATGTTGATTAGTAAATTGAGTTAGAGTTTGATTAGGAAAGAAGGCTTGTTTCCTATTAGGAAGAGTATTTAGTTTCTGTTTTATGATAGTTTTTATTAGATGCTAGGGCATAATCAGTGGTACACCATCATAGAAAAATGACAACTGTCTATTTGTTGGTTGTTTTAAGGAAAAAAATATTTTTTTCCAATCTCGATTACACGTATCGCAATCTGGGGGATTTTCAGGGGGTTGTCGTAGTGGTGATGCCCCTAGCATCTAAAAAAACTTATGATAGATACTCAATAACACTAATGAAAGTGACAGCAAGTCGAAATCCAGAGACGAGGTTTCTGTCTCCATCTCCAGCCCATCATCACCACCGCGACTGCAGTAAGCCCGATCAAGGCTTCCAGGCAGTGGCGAGGACACATAGAGTTCAGTGGGGGCACTTACCCCCATAATTTTTTATTTTTTTGTAATATTATAATATATAAGCTTTATTATATTTGCGTCCCGGAAAATATATTTGCACCCCCGGAATTCTGAAAGTTTATGTTATTCAGTTAAAGTCAAAGCGTCGGTAGTCGAGTGGCAAGCTGAGACACCCCGGATCCAAGAGTTCACGGGTTCGATCCCCGCCATGGGTGATTATTTCCTCTGTATTGAATCTTGTGGAATATTTGATTAATTATTAAATTTGTCGAACGATTGTAATTGTAAATTTGAATAATTATAAATTTATCGAACGATTGTAATTGTAACAGTATATCTCAAAAAAAAAAAAAAAAGTTAAAGTACCTCTATATTCAATATTATGATATTCAATTAAACTATGAAGCCTTGTCGAACACCGTTATAATTACTTTGTAATGGTGTATCGGTATGTTTTATCGTATTTCTTATGTAACATTTGTATGTCTTTGTATATTATTGATATATTCCTTTTTAATAGTTTAAAATAATGTTTTATTTATTGAAAATAAAAATATTACTAACTCCATTCCATTTGAAATTTTATAGAGTTACTTTTTTTCCGAACTTTGACCGTAAATTGTTCGAAAATTATACAACAAAATATTTTATGAAAATAGTCAGGTAACAAAATTTTATTACGGTTTTCTATATTATGAATTAAGAGTAGTCTGCGTTCAAAATTTGGAAAAAAAATCGAGTCTAGAAAGTTTCAAATTAGGCAAAGAAAATATTATACTTGCTCCCCTGAATCAAAAGCTGGCCTCGCCCCACGCAACACTTCACATGTAAAACTCTGTCATGGCTTAACCAGACAGCTCATGTTAATCATCTAGACTAAGTTGTTATTTTTCAATTGAACCACATCAATTTCTTGTCACTCTCGAACAGATTTTGCTATTTGCTCTTCAAATAAGCTACAGGAGATAGATTCAGAAACATATACTTTTCCGAATTTAACCAACAACTTGTTCCAGTTATCGCTTTCATATAGCATTCGATTGTCAGAAACTTGTAATTTCGAATTTGATTCTTGAAAGAATACATTGATATATACACAATGCCATGACATTTTCCAGATTTGAACACAAACAGGATCATTTGACAGAACATAACATTATGTATCAATAAAATGCTAAACATCAGTTGTTGTACACAAAAACAAAAATAACTCAACATTAGCTATTAATCATCTAGTACTGCCAGGGGCGGATGCAGCGTGTATTCAGCCCGTGCGGAGCACGGGGTGGAAATTTTAAAAAATATTACTTCTAGTATATATTCTTACTTATTTTGGTTGTAACACGGTCTAGCGTTCAGCGTAGATGGTTTGAGTTCAGGTTATTTACCAAGTTGTGAGCTGTTCGAATCCCAACCAACTCATCTTTTATGAATGATTTTCATATAATTATAGCCGCTTTTTGAATGATTTTCATATAATTATAGCCTGCTCACTTAGAAAATTTGCCGACTACAGGCTACGGATCAATACTGTGATTAATTTGTTGATCTATAGAATTAATTAACTGGTAGGTTTGTCCTTCGTTTGTATTAAATGGTTTCAAACTCTTTCAATTAGGCTTGACCTGATTCTTAACTGTTTTTTAAACATAATATACACTTTTTTGTGTTCGTCATTTTTTCTTTATATGAAATTAAATGGTATATTAATTTTCGTATAGTTAGTTAAACTGAAGCACGGGTTAACAAAAATTGCTGGTTCCGCCCCTGAGTACTGCTAGTACTACTGTATTGAACAACCATGAATGAACTTGTTCCTCAAACACCACCAGGCTCAAGCTTCAAGTATCAGGTCATCACCATCATTTTGATCACCGCGGTTCCCAGAAAACCAATCAAGACTCGCAGGCAACACGTGACAATCCTTCACATCGCCCTTGATCTTAACCTCCTTTACGCACTTACTATCCTTCAAGTCGAACCACATAAGTACCTTCTCATGCCTAACCACAACTTGCTGTTTGATCTTCAGATAAGCTACAGGAGTAATACACATAGGATCCCATCTGCTCATACACGAAACTGCTATTAACTTATCCCACTTGCCACTCTCCTTTGAGCAATCCTGCAGTATCCATAGATCCCATAATACAGACGGCCGATCATATCTAAAACGACTAAGAAACAAGCGTCCATCCAATGAATGCAGACGAACACAGTTCCGTTGAGAACTACAACAGATTGGCAGAGAAAACTTACTGTATATCTCAGTGCTGAGATCAAGCGATATCACGACCTGTAATCCCTCATCCTCACCAAGGAAATACACCATGCCATTCGCAAAAACACCTTCATTGGCCTCACAGCCAGTAGGGAATTCCTTAGCATCATGCCAAGCTCTCGATTTCACAGAGTAGATTTCTGTCTTGCGAGAAACTAAATTGTGATCATCACGTTGGTAATGAAGTCTAACGTACTTGTAGTCGTTAGTTTTAACATCGTACCCCAGCCGATTGGGACAAATTACATATTGTGGCACGTCTAGTAATTCGCCAGAAAAAGGATTCCACAATGCACAAACTCTACGAGTACGATCAGACTGGAGCAGAAGTCTGTCGAAAGACGAATGCAGAAGGGTGAAAGAACGTTCACCGAACACAATGGTGTCGATTTTCTTAGCATGGATGGTGGTGTTACAAGAAGAAGAATAAAGGTAATGGATAGGAACGGCATATTGTTTCCTGCCCTGACAGGTGATAAATAACATAACAGGTTTAGGGAAAAGTGGATCTTCGCGGACCATGGATTGCCATTGTTTGCAGACGAGTCTGAACCGGGGCAGGGAATCTTTGGGCAAGCAGACGAGTATGGCGCGAACTACGTCATCTGGAATGTACACCATGTTCTTCGTTTTTCGATATACGATTCTCATACGAGTGGAATTATTAGGTGTGAAGTAGTGGTTATGTCCCTAACTTTTATATGAATATATAGTTGGGTGAGAATCGTTGATTAATTAGGAAATTGAGGTAGAATAGGATTAGGAAAAGTTGGATTCTTCACGCATATGGCAAGGCCATTTTAACTCAACTAGCTAGTATTGATTATGCATGGTTAACTTAAATATAGAATGTCCTAAATCTTAATTATTAAAAATAAAGAAAAATATAAATAACAGTGACAAATTACAATAAATAAAATTTAGGGTCTGTAACTTTTAATACCCCTCTTAATGGTTCTAATTACATAATAATCCTTAATAGATCAACAATAACATTTTGATCCAAATCAGTTGACTTTCAATTTTCTAACTTTGACAACCAAACACACCTTAAGTTTTCACTTTGCATTATTGTCCTTCATATTATCTTTTTTTTTTGTTGTTTTAACCCTTCAGGTTTATATTTTGTTAACATCAAAATTAATTTAATTCAGTTTCCTTTAACAACGGTTTAATTAAAAATTTAATATAATTTACATGAAATTTCATTTAATAACATGGAACTCTAAGTGATTCAATATGATCATGCAATAATTGTAATCTTTACATTTTTGCATTTTAATGAATAGCTTAACAATTTTTTTTCTTTCTAATCTAAATATAATTCAAATTAAAAGAATATAAATAATATTATGTTTTTCTAATTTAACTATAATATATACAATATATATGTGTATATGTACATATTTTCAAGGTTTAATCTTCTCAAATAAGAATTTATGTTAATGTTACAACTAAATTTCGACTAGGATAAATTGTATAAAAGGTTTGATTTTTCAATTTCTTTAATTTTACTAAACAATTAAATTTGACAAGGCGGCAACCGCGTGTAAAAACCAACAATATGGAACATTTCTTTTTCATTTGTAGTTATTGGTATTAGAAAAAATAGATAAGAAATAAAATAAAATTTGGCAGAATAAGTAATTTGCAACAAAATGATAAATCCAAATTAAACATTTGAATTGTAAGTTCTTGCTCTAATTACGTGGAGATGGTGCAATGCATCATGAAGTTTAATATCGTACTTAAAAGATTTTGGAATACGAGTGCATCATAAACCAATTGCATTTAGCAAAACAAAAACAAAGAGTTAAAAAAATGGGATCAAAAGTTCAATAATATTTGAACAAAAATTAATGAATAGCTTAACAACTTATTTCTAATTAACTATAATTCAAACATATGTAATTCAAACATATATAGTACTTAAATCTCGTATATTTGTTAATCTAAAATGAACTAAGTACTTTTTGTGTCAAATTATTAATAAATAGGGAATTGCACTTGATTACAAATGATTATAAATTGCATTTTAACCCAACTATTAGGGAAGTGTTTGGCTTTAAAAATATATGTTGACTTTTTGAACCAAAATGTAATTAAATTGTTGTTGCACGTTTTAATCCGTAATTGTTGATCTAAAAAGGTTTTTTTTGAGTTAGGAACCAGCAGTGAGGTACTAAATTGAGATTTTTCCTAAAATTTATGTTTCTTTATTATTTATGAGAATTCACCACTACTTTAACTATAGACCACATTAAAATAGGCCAATTAAGTCTATTAATTAGATCTTGATCGCAACTCTATCATAATATAATATTCTTGTCTTCGATTTCTCTTTGAGCGTACGGCTCTATTCTTGTGAGTGTGATGCTCTATACTTGAATTAGAGAGTAGAGATTAGTTTCTTTTGAATCGGTCTACCTTAAAAGAAACGGGATAGGTTTTATGATCGAGTAGGTTAACATGGGCTAATTAAGGCTCGGACCTCCGATGTAATAAATGTGGTTCAGAATTTGGACTTACCATGGGTATTTGGGCCAGGAACTCTTCTGACGTCACGTTTCCTCCGGAAGGTGATGGCGACTGGCTCGTAAGCCGCATGCGCTCGGTACATTATCAAAGAATGAGAAGTCTCGTACGGTTGATGGGAAAGTATTTAATTTATATAATCTACTATTAGACGCGGAGAGTGGACTTTTTCAACTTGACAATCTATCTATTACGATACATCCAAGTAGGCTTATCAAATCTTCAAAATTATATGAATCCATTATCCATATGAATTCGGTTCGAGTTACTCGTCCAAACCCGGCCCGACCCGACCCGACTCCCACACCAACCTAGTCCTCGTTGGTATCGTTCATTGCCACATTTGCAATCACTCTCCCAACAAAAACCAACCAATAAAATCAAATTCAGTCCATAAAACTTTTAATTTTTCTGGCTAATTAACCTCCACCCATCTCCCCCTTGTGGTTCTTGGTGCTGGTCAAGTGGGCCCCACAGACCTTCCATCTCTACTAACCTCCTCTTACCTCCAAACAAGCACAGACACACACTCATACTCTCATAGCACCCCTCTCAAATACTGCTAAATTCAGTGAAGAAGAAAAAAACCCACTGAATTTAGTCCATAACCCTCACAAAGATTCCATTTTGAAGCTCCATTTTCTCCCAAAATGGCTTCAACAATGCTGAATGGAGCTGAAAACCTCACCCTCTTCCGGGGCCTAGCCCCATCACCAAAGGGGTTAGGTTTTCTTGGCTCAGATTTCCAGAGTGTCCATTTCCCCAAGCTCAAGAATTCAGCCAAAATCTCCCTTAAATCCACCAAGAACAGGATAACCCTTGTCCCAAAATGCAGTCTTTCTGAGGCCAGGCCAGCTTCTCAGCCGAGATTCATTCAGCACAAGAAAGAGGCCTTTTGGTTTTACAGGTTCTTGTCGATTGTGTACGACCATATCATAAACCCTGGTCACTGGACCGAGGATATGAGGGATGATGCTTTGGAGCCAGCTGGATTGGATAGCAAGTATTTGACTGTGGTGGATGTGGGTGGAGGTACAGGGTTCACTACTTTGGGGATAGTGAAGCATGTGGATGCCAAGAATGTGACTATTCTTGATCAGTCGCCGCACCAGCTGGCTAAGGCGAAGGCGAAGCCGGCGTTGAAGGAGTGTAAGATCATTGAAGGGGATGCGGAGGACCTTCCCTTTGCGACGGATTCTGTTGATAGATATGTGTCTGCTGGAAGGTATAATGTGGTGTTGTGTTTTGTTTGTTTAACTGATTGTGTATCTTGTTTTTACATTTCTTAGGGGCTTGAATGTAGGTGCTTGCTATTTTTGTAGTGGACTTTGTTTTATCATTTGTTTTTGCTTAGATGAATATGTATCTTGTTGTGTACATGGATTATGGATAGGGACTTAAATAGGATAGCTTGCTCTTTTGTAGTGGCCTGTTAGTTTGCACTGTACACTTGTATTTGATAGTTGGATGGGGAAATGTGGCTCTTTATGGGTACATCTGTGACCATGAATTTGAGTCTAGAAACAGTCTGGATGTAGAAATGAATAAGGCTCGGGGATATCTCTAAGTTTAGCTAATGATGTTGGGTGGTATGGTGGTTATGTTTGTATTGATTCATTCCTTTAGCTAGTGTTGATGGCATTAGGCCCTTGAAGGCCTTGCCTATTGTATAGCTTGATGGCATTAGGCCCTTGAAGGCCTTGCCTATTGTATAGTTTGTTTGCAAAGGTTGAGGATGGAATAGTTATTGTATACTTTCTTAAGTTTCTTTCCTCGTAGCGTCTGTTATTGAGCTATGTATGTTGTAGGTACTGTTTAATAAAAATTGTCAAGGCTTTTTTCTGAAGCTTGTTTGTGTATATGGAGACTACTCGAGATGTGTGCATCATGAGCTGCTAGCTGAACAAGGATTTACATTTCTTGATCCCTATTATTGAAATTTGTTGAAAATGTGCATTGTTTCAGTATTGAGTACTGGCCAGACCCCCAACGTGGAATAAGGGAAGCTTACAGGGTACTGAGGCTAGGAGGAAAAGCTTGCCTTATTGGTCCTGTTTATCCCACACATCCCTTGTCTCGCTTCTTCGCAGACGTGTGGATGCTTTTCCCAAAGGAGGAAGAGTACATTGAGTGGTTTACAAAGGCAGGATTCAAGGATGTCCAGTTGAAGAGGATTGGTCCCAAGTGGTACCGTGGGGTTCGCAGACATGGGCTGATCATGGGATGTTCTGTTACTGGCGTAAAACCTGCTTCTGGAGACTCACCTTTGCAGGTAATGTTTCAGTTCATTTGAATGCATTCTATCTGCTAGTTATCATTTCTGCAATCTTGAAAGGCCTACTTTTTTACACTCTAACTAATGCTCTAGAGAGTAGAGACGATCTATGTTCTTGAAAGTTATTAGAGTCAAGTGTGTATTTGTTCATGTTGAAACATTAAGTGAAATTCGTTGATTTCTATCCTAGACTCATAATTCTGCTGGTCAGTTTTGATTAATCATCACATTTTTGTTAGATAGCTTGTGTACAGAATCATCCCTTTAACATGCCTTACTCTTGTTGCAGCTCGGCCCAAAGCAAGAGGACGTATCAAAACCCGTAAATCCTTTTGTGTTTCTGTATCGCCTTCTTCTTGGTTGCTTGGCAGCAACCTACTATGTGTTGGTTCCCATCTACATGTGGCTTAAAGATCTAGTTACTCCAAAAGGCCAACCCATATAGACCGACAGTTGTTGACGTCTGGCTCTTCCAACTGCTCTGCTGAACTCCTCTGCAGCCGGAATGATCATCTACCCACAACAAATGCCTCTTCCCTTCAGAAGCATGTGGATCAATAGATGATTGAGTGTTTATGTTTTGTAGTCTGAAGTTGAGATTGAAGATCAATTTAGCATGGAGTTCAAATGTCTGTTATCTGACACCAATTGTCTCTTCTTTTTTTATTTTTTTATCCTGTAAAATTGTTGGCAGCACTTCACAATAATCATCTTGTTAGCAATGAACAATTTCAGTTTGTTGGTTTGACTCACATGCATATCCCCCTCCGAGTTCGCAATGTATCCCCATGTCATTGAGATGTTCGCATCCGTATACAAAAACGTCTGGTTCTAAAACATCGCGAGCGTAAATTGGTATAAAACCCCTTTTTTGGGTCAAAAGAACCTTTATTTGTGAGATCTAAAATAGGTTACATCCTGTGATTTAGTTTTCCTATTTTTGGGTAAATAAAACATTGGTTTGTGATCTACTTAAGAGATGTTACATCATATAAAATTTGAGTTTTTGAGCTCTCAAATCTTGTCAATTTTTATGTTATCCTGGATCATATTGTAATGCTGCTAATTGGCTATCTCCAGATAATGCAGAGTTCCTGAGATATAGCACTATGTGGCTATCATTCAATCACAAACAAAATGTCAAGTTCAATTTGAATTAGTCAATTTCACAGAGAAAAACAAATGGATAGCATGATTAAGCACAAAGACAGCAAAATGAAAGATCAAACAAAGTTAATCTGTCCAAAATCTGATAAAGAAAAACAAAATGTCAAGCTCAAAAGTCTGACCCAGGCTAGCTAGCCTGGTGCTGAAAATTCTTCAAAGAAAAATAAGCATACAGTTGAATATCTGGAGTGATGTTACAACATAAGCTAAAGATTAAGACAGTAGTTTTGCTTCGAAGTTCAAACCGACTCTGGAGAGTGGATTAAGACAGTAGTTTTGCTTCGAAGTTTCAAACCGACTCTGGAGAGTGGAGAGTAACTAATTTACGCCGTTATTGGGGCTCAAATCTCCATATGACACTAAGCCGCGTTGAGCACCAGGCGAGCTGGACCTCGAGTTGCTCCTCGATGGTGATGAAACTTTACGGGAATGCTTTCTTGTAGTGACATCAGGAGACCTGGATCTAGAGGAACTCCTGCTCCTGCTCCTAGAGCGTGAGATAGATCTTCCTCTGTTACGAACGGGCTGATCATCTGTCTTTGGGCCTAGGCGAGACTTTAGCCCGTCACTGATCACACGGCGGTTATTTGCAGGACTGGGGCTGCGCACGGGGCTCCTGCTACGCAATCTACGGACAGGGCTCCGGGAAACACTTCTGCTCCTGCTCCTCCTGCGTTCATACCTAAACACATCACAGAGTTGAGCGTAAATCAGAACCAGTTAGGTAATAACAGAATGTATGTAAATTATTTCCCCTCAAATTAACATTCATTGATTTTGGAAGATGAATGCATGCCCCCATCATATATGTAACACATGCCAAATCCTCCCGATTCGTCATAAACAGACACATTAATCCATTTCTTTGCAAGTAAAGAAAGGGTTTAGGTAGTTTCTCAAAACATACTGGGATTATGTCATTATATGTACCACTTCGCAGAGATTGAATAAACACTATGGGTGTGTAGTGGTGGGGGTGGTGAGTGAGGGGGATAATACCTGGGTGGTGTCCTGCCTCTTCTAGGAGGGCTTCGGTAACGTCTCTGTGGCGAGCGATCGTATCTGCCTCTGTAGTTTGAATACCTAAGGGAATATGTAGAGGTAAGGTTATATATTACTTCTAATAAAAACTGTCTTATCGTGCTCATACGAACATTTACAAATTATCAGAATTCTCTGCATCTCTGCTGCAATTAC
>JAYMSL010003399.1:0-12523 GCA_036897195.1 Plantago coronopus | reverse complement strand
GATGTAATTCAAGTTTTTGAATTTTTGGACTAAAATGTAATTGTTATACATAACTGTCATTTATCCGATATTGTTTGGATACTGGGGTTGAAAATGTGAAGGCTCGTCTTAATGAGGTATGTTTTGGTAATTTTCCCAAAGAATAGAGTACAATTGTATATCTCAAAGAAACAATATAATAGTAATAAAAACACAAATACGTGAATGTATGTGTGTTAATAATACTAGTACTCGTACAAGAGTTATGACTTATAACTAAAATGGTCAGGCAATAAGGAACGTAGTTGTAAGTAGAAGATCAAGAGTTCGAATCCTGCAATGTGTAGGATTATAAGGAATACTAGGTGTAATGTCGGTACTATGCAATAATTTATCGATTAATAAAAAACTTTTAAATTGATTGCAATGAAGTATGGGCCTTAGTCACATGAAATAAATGTGAGGACCAAAACTCAAGAAAATCAAAAAAGTTGAGGGGTCAGTCTAGGTAGTATAGGTCTTTCGAGAAATGTCACTCTTTAATTTTAATTTCCGACACCTAAAATAAGTAGTTAAATGTAGTTTGGACTTTGGAGTACAATTAATTATTGTATGGTGTGTGATATTGATGGGGAGAGATGAGCACACACGCGCCTACTCATGCGGGTAGGTATAGTAGTGGTGTCGGTGGGGTGCATAAATGATATCACATGGAACCTTATTATTGGATTTCCTTTTCATTTCCTTTTCATTTTCTCTCATCTCATGACCATGAGATATATGTATTTCTCCCACTTCTAAGATCTAGATGTTGCATACTCTACAAAATCCAACTCATACAACTTACAACATGCAAATATAGCAATTATTAATCACTAGAGAACATGCATTTTGAGCTAGTGTCTCTAATGTTCACTCACTTATATAGGCCATTTATATTCACTAACTCAGAGTTAACTTCTTGATTATCGATTAACATTTTGGTACATGAATGTCGAATACGTTTTATGTAATTGTATCAAATATTCATAAGATGGATGTGAAATTACTATGTAATAAACATTTTGGTACATAAATGTCGAATACGTTTTATGTAATTGTATCAAATATTCATAAGATGGATGTGAAATTACTATGTAATAAAATCTGGTTTGAGTGAAATTTTGTAGTACCACAATATCAAATTAGTGAGAGTTTTGATTCTAAAAAACAAAACAACAAATATTAATCAGATTAATTCAATTTAACAAATAAACTCAAAACAAACCAACCAACAATTGTAAGAACAATAAGTAATCACAAACCAATGTGCCTTAGCACCCGGTGAGTTGATAATCAACAACATCGACTGGACTATTGAGATCTATCTCTATCCTTCTTCTTATTCAATTTCTCTCCACCCGGTTACTCAATTAAGGCTCCACCTAATCATGTAGGTTATAATTTTCCTGAGACACAGAGCTCACAAAATTCCATCATGTATTTTGCCTCCACTTAAGAACCCCTTAGATAAATCCATAAGATCTTTCTCTCAAACATGTGCTAGTCTTCGATGTCACATAACGGTGTTGGCAGAACAATGACGGGTGTCCCCGAACACTGTGTACACTGAAAGATTCCAAGTTACAATTTATCCATGTTAGACAATACAATTCTTTCCTCTTAACTTGAAGTACGCCCCGATCATCTAAAAATACGCGTATCCCTTAGTATCCATCAATCCTAAAGATGTTAAGTTCCTCTTCAAGGACGGGTCATATCCCACATTAAGTAAATCCCTTACCACTCCATCAAACATCTTAATCCTCATTGTTCATACCATCTATTACACACGATCTATCATCACGAAGAACAATTGATCTCCGGTTCCATGTTCAAAAGTTGAAAACCAATATTTTATACGTGTCATATGGAACAATGCACCTGGATCCATAAGTCATAACCCATTAAGTTGATACAACGGTAAACGGTGGCGGAGCTCTGCCCCCTTTTGGCCTTTCATGTTGCTTTCATAAAAATATCCGTTGTTAAGTTTTACAGTTTGATTTTTTATATATTTGTTAACTATCTATATTAACCTCTGGAAATGAAATATCAAAATTAACTTATATTTAATTTTTTATTTTAAATAATAAAATAATACAAATAATCAGTTTTTTTTTTACAATTTGTTATCGTTTGTTGTTTTTGGTTTTGCTTATTAAAACTATTTTTATGAAATTGGATTTGTTTATAATTTGTAAAAAATAATGGGGCACATTTGAAATTAACTAAAAATCTTTTTATTTGCATCTATACACATTAATCTTTAGATTATTCAATTTGACACGTGACGTTTGAACTAAAGGTTTTTTTTAAAAATTACAAATTTAATTACACTAATTTTACACATATACCACCTTATAACAACAATATACTATACCAACGTTGTATATTCAATATAAACCACATTATGCCTCTGCCGGGGTTCGAATTCCCCGACTTATTCTTTGATATTCCAACATCTTTAATACTCGGCCATGCTTATAAGTTATAACTCCCAGTTAAACATCATCTTAATAATACTGTATTTACTTTTAAGGTCAATTTTAAGTCGTGTATAAACGAGATAGATACAAACACGTAATGTCGGACAACTTAGAATAACTTTTTAAGATTTTCCCAAAATGGAATGGTAAAATGTAATGGAGTGTTTGGCACTCGGTCAAGGAGCTGGGTTAAGTACCTAACCGAGTGCAACAGTAAAATTTGTGTTTGACATTGATTTAAGGTACTCAAAATCTCAGTTACTATTCCTGGTTTAGGAAATTCCGATAAGGCTCTGTTATTTTCAACTTAAGTTCAGATTCATTCAGTTCAGTTCAATTCAGTTCCGAAATCGTCGGTTGAAAAGAACAAAGCCTAACTCTAAAACTTAACCGAGTGTCAATCAGTCGTTACGCGGCACGGTTAAAAGGAGCAAGTGGAAGAACCAAACATAGGTGGGCGCGTAAGATAAATAGATAATTATGCCTTCACTAAAATGGATGCAATTGGGCCAAACAAACTCTCCTCCCTCCTTTTTTTCCCATCCACCTTTAAATACACCTTCACAATTTCTCATTTATCTCTCTCTCATATCTCATCATCTTCCCCACAAAAAACACACGCAATCAAAAATCAAGCAGACCAAAATGGCGACCGACACCAGAGTAGATCTGGACGGGAATCCTATCAAGCCAATGACAATTTGCATGATCGGCGCCGGAGGCTTCATCGGCTCACATCTCTGTGAGAAGCTCATGAACGAGACACCTCATACCGTGCTCGCCGTCGATGTGTACAATGACAAGATCAAGCACCTGCTCGAACCTTCCGACGGAACTGCCGCCTCGGATCGCATCGAGTTCCACCGCCTCAACATCAAGAACGATTCGAGGCTGGAAGGACTCATCCGGAGATCAGATCTTGTAATTTCTCTCCTCATTTTTGTTGCTGCATTTTGATTTAGCTACATCGGTTGGGTAATTTTTGTGATCAATTGTGTTTAGTAGTTATTCATTTAGGTTTCTTACGGATTATTTCTAGCTTCGAAGTTTCAGTAGTTATTTCTCATTTTCTGGATCTGACTTGATTGCTGTGTGGAATCTGCTAAGCTAAGTAGTTACTGTGATTTCGATCTATCATTAGTCTTGGTTGGTACCGTCATATCAGGGATGGATATTGTTTATTATATCATACTAAGTACTATGCAGTGTGATAGCGAGTAGTGACGTGGTTGTTTCATGCTACAATTGATTATTGATGATGCGTTATTTACAAGTTTCTTGACTTGGACTCACTCTAAATGTCTAATGTACCTTTTCCTTGTGATGTAGACCATCAATCTAGCTGCTATTTGCACACCAGCGGACTACAACACTCGTCCTCTGGATACAATTTACAGCAATTTCATTGATGCCCTCCCAGTGGTCAGTACTTTCGAATTGTATTTCGTTTAATTGGTCTGATCTGTTAGGTTTGATCGAATGGAGTTTTTAGATAGTATTGGTTGCGTGCATTGTAGGTGAAGTACTGTTCAGAGAACAACAAGCGTCTGATACATTTCTCCACTTGTGAGATTTATGGGAAAACAATTGGTAGCTTCCTGCCGAAAGATAGTCCGTTGCGTCAGGTGAGCCTCTACAATCAGTTGCTATGTTAAATTTTGCACCGAGATACATAATGCTTTATGGTGTAAGGAGTGGACTGTCTTTGTGATTGAATTCTATACCATTCCTTTATTTTTATGTGTTGCCTAAATCTCACAACTGGAATAGTATCTTGTTCTGGTATAGTATAAGATTTTGCTGGTCTTCCAGGATTCACTTGGTTATTGTATTCCACAAATTTGCTTGTACACCTAGAATTGGATTTACCCTTTGTTTAGACTCAAAAAGTTTTTAATGCAAATACATCATTCCCTCCACTCCTCTGCATACCCCTACATTAAAATTTTATTATATTGGTGACTGGTGCTCTTTATTTATACTTACAAGCCGTGACAAGGATAACTAATTACTTTAATGTTATTTTGGCTCGGTAAATGTGGTTTTCTAATTGATCTTTAACCTTTTTGCACCAGGACCCTGAATACTTTATGCTGAAGGAAGATGTCTCCCCTTGCATATTTGGGCCCATTGAAAAGCAGAGGTGGTCATATGCATGTGCTAAACAGTTAATAGAGAGATTGATCTATGGTGAGTAGATGATTTTAGATTCACTGACCTTTTAGTTCAATACAAATTTTCTGTATATTTTCCTTATCTACCCCGTTCAACAGCTGAGGGAGCTGAGAATGGTCTTGAATTCACGATTGTTCGACCATTCAACTGGATCGGTCCCAGAATGGACTTTATTCCTGGCATTGATGGTCCAAGTGAGGGTGTTCCAAGAGTCTTAGCTTGCTTTAGCAATGTAAGTCTGTTTTCACTGTGATTTGAAACTTATGTTCTATTAGAGAGATTTTCTCATTTCTAAATGTCTGAGGACCTCTTTTCAGAATCTCCTAAGGCATGAACCATTGAAACTTGTGGATGGTGGTGAATCGCAAAGAACCTTTGTTTATATCAAGGATGCCATCGAAGCTGTTCTTTTGATGATTGTATGTTCATTGTTTATTTTCGCAAGTGTCTGTATAATATCATTTGGTGAGCACATCCATACTCAGCTGGTGTTGATCTTTTTCAGGAAAATCCAGCCAGAGCAAATAGCCATATTTTCAATGTGGGAAATCCCAACAATGAAGTTACAGTCAGGCAGCTTGCAGAAATGATGACTGAGGTAGTTCTTTTCTTAAGTTGATGAGATGTCATGCTTCACGGATTAGTTTTCCGCCGTTTGTACTCTATTTGATCACTTATTGTCCTATTGTTAATTCTTGCAGGTTTATGCGAAGGTAAGTGGAGAACCTCCAATAGATTCACCTACAGTTGATGTCAGCTCTAAAGAATTCTATGGCGAGGGATATGATGACAGTGACAAGAGAATTCCAGACATGACCATAATCAACCGACAACTTGGTAAAATATATTCATCCTAATACTTTGTCCTTGCAAACTTAATGTTTTTTTTCCTTTCTAAATCTAATAATTCTGTGTACTTCAGGGTGGAATCCAAAGACTTCCCTCTGGGATTTGCTGGAGTCGACTCTAACTTACCAGCACAGGACATATGCTGAGGCTGTTAGGAAGGCTACTTCAAAACCTGTGGCGAGTTAAGTAGATGTATGACATCCTTATCTCCATATAATGCTTTCTGGGCTGGTCGTCTCATTCTTTTCAAGGATCTATCCACATCTCAAACAGTTCTGTCTCATATATGAAACATTCTTTGTATCTGGAGTCCCAGTCTACCTCTCAATATTGTAATGATCTTGTACTTCTATTAGGTGTTCCGTTACATTTTCCAAATCTACTAGAGTTTTACCGAGAACATATCCCGGATTGAATACAAGGAACATAAGTGCTCCTGCTCCTTTGGGGTTTTGTTGTTACTGTTAATGACCTATTCCTAGTCTTTATATAGCAAGAAAGCATGCTGTACCATTTTGTTATGAGTTTCCATTGATTGTTTACAAATATAACGTTTCAGCTTCTCTGGACTCATATTTTCGCAAAATTACCAGTACAGTTGGATCTATGAAATACATTTTCTATTTGGTTCACAAGCATTTCTGGATCTCCTTTCTTGATTTTGTTTGCCTTGTTTATTAATTACATACTAGCATGCCTGAGTAGTTGGGTATCATGTTCATGTCATGTGTGAAATGAGCTGTTTTTTGCTACTTGCTGCATGCAATTGCAGATCCAGCTTACTTGTGCATGTGAGTATGTGACTGGAATAGGTGATCTGATATAGACATCTCACCAAATCAGATTAAACCATTGAAATGCTGAGTATGGAGTGATGTGATCTACTTCTATTTTAGTTGAGAGTTGAACTCTTGTTTAATTAAACATTGGTCTGCAAAAAGTCACTGGTATCTTGTTAGCTGCTTAATTGATAGATTTATAGGGGATTTGTAAATTGGCTCCGGTATTCCCAGATTTAAAATAGTGCCTGGTACACCCAAGTTGGTTTATAATAGGGAGAGACAAAAGAAACTTGAAGAAACCCGAGTTCTTTAATTGTCATACATTCGTCAAGCTTGCGTGATGACATCAAGTGGCAATAGTAGTATGAATTGATGACTGCTTGTATAATTGTACCTGAGACTTCAGTAAATCCTCCGCTGCAACCTGAAGAAAACTTAGAAGAGCTGGAACTTGGAACCAATTTGTCTACCTCCTATTTCTTTCTGGAAGTCGAGTTTGATTGGGCTTCTCTATTGTTAGGTTCACCTGTATCAAATTTGACAGACCATTGTGACTTCAATTCCAGTCAGACTCTTGCAGATAATTGAAATATGCCATTAAATTCTGCAATTCAGAACCAAAAGGGGTTTTGGAAATATTTTTGTTTAGCTTTCAGTTGCATTTTCTCAAAACCGGAGGCGCAATGTAATTTCCCCGGCCCGGAGTTCACAAAATGAAAAAAAAGTACACACCCGGTGGGACTCGAACCCACAATCGCCTGATTAGAAGTCAGACGCCTTATCCATTAGGCCACGGGTGCTCGGTGTTACGATACATAACATGGAACTATATTCAATCTAAGTCATTGAATTTACATTTACAATATACTAAGCTTCTTCTTTCTTTTTTTTAATCGAGGTATTTCAATATTTCTTATTTACATTGAATCGAGGAGAGGAACTTTTCTGAAAATTAACACAAATAATACATTATTCGCATATATGTATATGAATCGACATTCGACTAGTATTAAGAAAATGATAGACTTTTACAAAATATTCTTATATTCATTATTAGTTACTAGTATTACCCTCATTTTCCATGATGTAAAGCGGCTCTAATCTGTGTTATAGTTTCAGTTTTGTACAGCATTTGGCAAGTGAACTCTTCTGGTTTTCATGTCTACCACACTTTTCAGCATAGTGCATCAGAATGCAAAGAAGTCAAATTATCAGTACAGACAAGTAGAAAAACTCCTCCATGTACAGTTGCAACAACTCAAACCATGTGCTATAATATAACACATTAACACTATACTTCAATACATCACAACACAAGTCCACACATGAGACAAGTACACATGGCACAACTTACACTCCACTTTGCTCATATGTGACACTCAAAACACTATACTTAACATCATTCAAGTTTCTATAGACAACACCTCAGGGAAAAAAGTCTAGTATGTATTGCCAATGCCTCTGCTGAAAGTATGGTACTGATAACATACTAGGCCGTTTTCCCTGGTTCCTTGACTCGGAACTTGCGGTTTCTGTGTTTCTTGAAGAAAAATATAAACGGGGAAAAGAACATTCACAAGCCGATTTGTTTCTCTAACATCAAGTTCTTGGCACAACAAGTGTCTAACATGTTGCCTGTGAAAGATAAGCTGATATCTTCCAAAAGAACTGTAGTTCACACCAGTACCTGATTCAGCTTTCCTGACGAAATATGCTAGCCTAACTGGTTTTGGTAATGGGAATCTTCAAAATGAAGATAAAGTTTTCCGGTGCCTGGATGGTTGTGCTTGTTCGACTGATGGTCTTGGTGAGGGTCCCGTGCTTTCCACGATGTCTGGGTGAGGATCCGAAGATCTAGGAAGTAGTCTGCAACCGATTTTCCTAGCAAGGAAGCGTGGAGAACTGAGATGACTATGTGACTTGGTGACTTTCTTCATCTCATCCTTAATTTTACTAAACTCTTCTTCGAGTTCTCCAACTCTGGACCTCATCCTTTCCATGTCGACTTTTAGCACCTGGTTCTCGCGGACTACGGTGACCCATCCGTCTCTCTGGACTACTTGACCAGTCACTTCACTAGGGACAGTTAAGGGGCCAGTGTGTGCAGTTTCAGTATCTAGAACATGGAGGCAGCCGGCTAAAGCAGTTCTCAACTGCATCTGTTCGAAGAACAAAACTTGCAATATGACCCTGAGTGGCAACCTTTCATTTTGAGATGCGTGGGCACAAGCATCGATTGAGAGCTTCTCGAAGTTGATGATGTTGCACAGTTGCTCTCGCTCTTGCTCAGACAGCCATGGATGTGCCTGTAAGATTTCACGAAGTATATGAGAAATATAAACCAAGTAAAAGAGGATTCTGGCCTCGGGAACTGCAAAAGCTTATTTAGTCGATTTATTATCGCATAACTATATTGCGTGTAGTAATAATCTCTCATATAACTGATGCAAACCCATGCAACTGAAAAAAGAAATTACGAGGTAATGTTATGATATGAACCTGAGGCAATGAAACAAACGGGGATGTTGGTGTTGGGAGAATTTGAACATAAACTTTCAACGAAGGGAAATGGAAGTGTAGGCAAAAGCAAACAAAGGAGAGCATCAAACCTTAAAATATATATCCAGTGCTCGGTATAACCCATCATGTAATGTTCTGGAACATTCTGGCAAAGCTATTGCCAGAGATCGTACTTTTCCAGGTTTCAAGTTCACATCAGATGCAACTTCCGCAATATAATTGTCGAGTAATTTAGCAACTCTTCTCAACCGTCCAGATGATGGAGATGTCTCTAAATCAGATGGTGGTGGTGTTAAAGAAGCAAAACATGGTTCAGAAGATACAAAATGCTGAACCATTCTTTCAACACAATCGGTGCTATACAAAGTATCGGAATCTGAGTACGTAGGTATGAGCAAACTATCAAGTGTTGCTAACTCTAACTGTGCTCCTATTCTCCTTTCCAGAGAATCCTGGCAAGAATCATTAACTCCCAAGATCAAAGCCACGCGTAAAAGTCCCAACTGAAAACGACAAAAAGATCTACCCTTCTTTTCAGGAAGCAATTTCACAGCAGTATCCAAAAGTACCCTTTGATCAACTGCAGCAGGCTTCATGTTGAAACTAGTAACTGTCTTGATGTTACCACTTTGGCCCCCCTGCCACCGGCCCAAACCTGGAAGGTACTTCTTACAATAATACATTATCGCACGTGCTAGATTCTCTGAAAGTATTCCTTTGACTTCCATAGTTTTCAGTAGCCTCTCGAACAAATAAATGCCTAAGTATGAGATGTCCTCAAACCACCAGTCAGATTCTGTACAGGGGATTTTTGCACCGGTGTTTATTCCGTTCCACAAAATGCTACCTCCAGGGCTCTGCAAACTGCCATACATCAACATTGGCCACCCAAATAAACTGGGATCCGTACAGACCATCACAGATATAGAATTCAGACATCTAGTTATTATTTGAAGTTTGTCTGCTCTGGGAATAACAGCTTCACAACTTTGGAGGGACAAAATGCACTCTTGCCAGTGACCTAGGATGTTCTTGTTGAAGTAAGATTCTGATTTGGAAAGTAAATTGTCTTCCCCATAATCATTGGTCATATCAAGATAGTCTGCAGCACAATACATCATCACAACATTTCTTGGTGTAAATTCCACCCTGCTATTGTAACAGAACTTAACTGCTGTGAAAAATGCATCCGCACCACCTGGAAATTCTTCGAGGGTTATGCCTATCGTCTTCGTAGTAACTTGAGATTCTTCAATAATATTTGCTATCTTTCCACATCTTGAAATAAGAGGAAACTGGAAAAAAATGAGGCATTTCATATTAGATGCAGAACTGATATCAATTGCTGGAAAGTTTTGAAGACAGATCAGGAGTCCATAAAATTTATTTGGTTACGTGGCAGAATAAGAAAAGAGCTTAGAGTTAGATCAGCTGAAACCTAAGAAAAGAAATTGCAGCAATATGACAACTATGGCGACATGAGTCACATGACAAAGCACACGACTCCTCTACTCTGCACGAATATGCAAGTAAGATGTAGCAGAATGCTGCATCATTTCTAGATTAAATTATCAACAAGTCTGAAACTGAGAACAATGTTCACCATAAATGGAAGAGCAGAAGCTAGAAGCAGGACATAGAAGACCTGGCTTCTCTCGATAATCTAATTTGACCTTTCTTTTGAGAATATGACACATCAACACTAGAATAATAGGGTCTTCTAGCAGTTTAGCAAGTTGCAGCAGCACTCGATTTAGTTAACAAGATATAAAGTCGACAGTCAACACCTAAAACAATTGGAGTCACTGCCACAGGTATGTGATCCCCAGAACACATAAAAATCCACATAGAGTTGCTATAGAAGGAAACCAATCCAAGCATGTAGAAATGCAGGCAAAAGCACTAACCTTGTGGAGATGGAAATTTATGCCATCCACCACAACAGTAATATCACTTGGCAGCCTCGAATCGCTGAACCTGGCATGAACCAAACATCATGAAAATTGCAGATTTCACAGAAACAAAATTCACTACGAACTAGTCCTGTCTCATTACATATGCCTGAAACTCCACAATTCGATAGCGTTTCACTTCCATGTATGGGAATAGTAATACTTCATAACTACCCGCTTGATATAACAGACAAACTGAGGACTCTTAACAATTCATACTAGCTCTAATCTATCAGCCATAAGCTATTGTACAAGTGCAGATAATGTCAGCTCACAAGCACAGTTACCAAACAGAGTATAAAGCACTACAACCAAAGAGAATAATTTCAGGGCAACAATTGCCCTCCTCTATAAAATATAAAATATTAATTAATATTACAGAATTCACACACACAGAGTAGGAAAAGTACCAGTCATTCCCTTCTTGATGGAATCCAGAGATTTTGCCAGCAGGAGCCATGGGACGGCTAGACAGAAGGAGATCTTCTCTTCAATAAACTCTTTATCACCAAATATTGCCCAATTAAATTCAAATTCCCTCTCTTTTATCTCTCAATCTATCTCTATAGACCCATAAATGCCCACTTCAATGAAGATCAGTTCATTTCAAAAGTCTGACATAATTATTCTCCCAGCTCACCAAACCAAACCATTAAATAACTATGCAAACAAACAACACAAAAATGGCAGTCCACCAACCATATCAGCCACACATACCCCACTACCTAGTTTATAAAAGGACAAAACCCACAAAGAGGACCAATAAAGTCAAAATTAGTTGACTAAAGCTGTTAAGGTTTGGTAAGATAACTCGGGCTAAACCAACAGTAATGAATCATGAAGATTCTCCCTACAACCCTGTAATTGATGGAGCAACAGAAACAGTATAGCACAAGACATTAACTTTACATTATCACCATCATGGACACAGACAAGAAGTAAGGAGAGTAAAGTATGACACAAGACATTAACTTTACAGAATTACTATCATGTACACAGACAAAAGGTGAGGAGAGTGGAGTAATATTAAAGAAGAGAGGCATCTGTATACACAAAGATTCGAGCTTTTACTCACAAGCCTTTTGTTTTTGGATTGCATAATCTATACTAAGCTGAAAACACTTTCTTTAGTAGAGATACAAACAATTGTGTTGTGCTTTTTTGCATGAGCTGGCAAGGAAATTTAAATTATAATGGAGGTTTAGGCCGGCAGGGTAGACAGAAGGGATCAAGAAAAGAGAGACAGTGCTAATCATGAGAGAAGGTAAAGTAAAATATGTCGTGAAGCTGGGTGAGGCTTTTTGTCGAACAGGTGGTGTGGGTGAATCGAGGATAGCCATGGATCCAAGGAGATGTTTTCATCTTGATTGTTTGGACTTTGGACTATTGTGTTTGAAATTTGATGGTTGGAGTCAGAGACAAGGATCTGGGAGAAATTTGAAGGAATTGGGGTTGGGGATGTATATTTGGACTACCACCAGTCGTGACGACCAAGCCAAGCCGAGCATTGACTCAATGGATCAACTGCTCGGTAAAATTTTTTGATTGCTCGTGATCGGCTCGTGATCAACGAGCTTCACATGATCGTGCTCGTGATCGGCTCGTTAAGGACTTGACTTTCTCGTGAGCAGCCCGCGATCATCTGCTCATTTTTGCTCGCGAGCACTCTGCTCGTTTTCTGCTCCTGAGCAGCTGCTCGTTAGGACTCCAAAACACCAAATAAAATTATAATATAAAA
>JAYMSL010003398.1:0-12523 GCA_036897195.1 Plantago coronopus | reverse complement strand
TATTATTATTATTATTATTATTATTATTATTATTATTATTATTATTATTATTATTATTATTATTATTATTATTATTATTATTATTATTATTATTATTTTGTGGTGATTTTATTATCTTGTTTGTACGAGCAGCAAGAAAAGACGTAAAAAGATAATTCGGAGAATCATTGATGATGCTGAACTGGGAGAGGAGACAAAGAAGAAAATTGCGATTGAAAAGGTGAACTTTATTTCATCTGTCCTGCATTGTATGTTCAGAACCTCTTAACATAATGCTAACTATATATGTAACATGTACAGGAACGACAAGAGCGGCTTAAATCTCTGGAGGCCAGGTTCTCTGGAAAACCTGTTATGATGAGCTCCACAGTCAGCGATGGAGTTTCATTTGATGGAGCCGGTATTGAAATATTGGGAGATGCTTCTGCAGGATACATCATAAACGTGGTGAGAGAGGAAGGCGAGGATGCAGTGAGAATCCCTCCTAGCATCTCATCAAAATTGAAACTTCATCAGGTATCTTAATATGATTTATTCATACACATTATGGTATTCGTGTATGTTCAGAGTATCTGTCTGGAAATCTGGAATCGTCTACCTCCTGCAACTTACCTGCACTAGTGACAGTGTCTTTAACTTGGGATGTTCGCCTTGTGGTTGACATTTATGCCAGAAGAATCTGCTCAACGATTTTAATTACATATAGATAAACAATATCCATACTTGTGATGTGTCTTGTTGGCATAGATCTGATTGCTGTCTAATGTTAGAGTTGAACTATTTATGCATGCTTAGTCATCTTTTGGTGTTACTTCGCTTTGTACACTATCCTTCTGTCAAGATATGCTCTAGCAGTTTAGAGATAGTTTTTGAAGTTTTGATATCAATATGGTTTGTTGATTAATCACGTATTCATTTGCCAACTTGGTTTTAAATTCTGAATCATTCTTGCATGAGTTCTTCTGTCAGTTCGTCCTTGAACTTCATTCACTATGGTCTGCCTAGTAACTATTTTGATAATTTCTTATCTCTAATATCTATTCAGGTAGCAGGGGTTCGGTTTATGTGGGAAAATATTATCCAATCGGTGCCAAAAGTAAGGTCTGGTGACAAAGGTCTTGGCTGCATTCTCGCTCATACCATGGGGTTAGGTAAAACTTTCCAGGTACTGTTTCTAAGCTGGAATTACTCTTACTCTCGCTTTAGCTATCTGCCTATATTGGCTTAGAAGCAATCACTTATTGAAATTTCTGTGAAGAAAATATGTTTCTCTGAGGGATGTCAATATCAAATTATCAGTCCTTATGTTTTCTTGCAATCTTTGCATTGGCCAAATTGGCGTTTTCTTTGGAGCTTTACATTTCCATTCTTGGAAACCTTGTTGCCCCACTTATTTATGTTTCATTCATTGTCTCTCGTACTTATCTGTCCTTTATTCATTGCTATCCCTCATACTTTATATCCCACATGCAACTTTATCAATATAATGCCTCTCAATATACCTTAGAGGCAAATGCAAAGCGTGTAAAAAATAACAGATAGTATTTTCTCTGTCTTAACTGGAAGATCTCCTTAGATGATTTCGGACTTTGGCAATTCCTAATAAAAAACTGCGACGTTTGTCATCTTATTCCGTGCCTGGCCATCATCTGTGTATATGAGATGTGGCCCATTCTATATCTATTAAGCCTCGTGTTCTTTTTTCCCCTGCATGAAAGTTAAAAGGTATATTGATGCCAAAGAGTGTACAAGAATGTGAGTGCGAACCCCGAAATGAAAACAGAGTCTATGGACAACACCAATCAACGTCCAACTACTAAAAACTAACTAGGTCCACAATTAGAGAATACCTAAACCAAATTTGTTAAAGAAAGGAGAAGGACGACACAGCAGGTTGAAAACATCTAAGCTAACAAATAAGCAAATTGTTAACCAGGAAATCATCTGTTTGAGATAATTGGTTGTCTTGGATCTGAAGTCTATCAAACTCAATAGAATTACAGAATATTTCATGAGTCAGTGATGGTTTTCTTAATAAGTTGTTTATGTGCATTCAGGTCATCACATTTCTGTATACTGCTATGAGAAGTGTGGACTTGGGATTAAGAACTGCTCTAATTGTGACGCCGGTGAGTGTTTTACACAATTGGCGGCAGGAGTTTTTGAAATGGCAGCCAACTGAACTAAAGCCCCTCAAAATTTTCATGCTCGAAGATGTTCCCAGGTTTTTCTTCTGAATTTCTATCGTTTGTTGTCAATCAAATTAGAACTTTAAGACAGGGTGATAACTTCCCATGTCTCAAAAACAAAGTTACTGTGATGGTGACTGCAAGGCTTCTTTGAAGTGAACATTTATTGAACTCCAAAACAAATATGTCCGAAGTACAACTGTCACATACCACCGGCATACCCCTGTTGCTTGTAATGTTAGGCAACTTATAGAATAGCACTATCATCAAGTTCTAATTATTATGCAGTATCAATCCAGTATATTCTGTCTAACATTCCAATTCATGCTTACAATCAGTCCAAAAGCCGGTCAAATAAATGACAATTCCAAAGCCTGAAACAACAGTACAGAGTGGTGTATGCAAATTTCTGGTCATCTTAATTTCTTCCTCTTTCCCTTGTTACTCTATATATAGACTCCCTGTGCTAACTGTTTCACATATTATATTCTATGTAGTAAATTTTCATGCTTTCCTACCTGCTACTGAACAAAAAGTTGTGTGTGTTTCTTTTTCTTTTTCTTCTTCTTTTTGCGTGCTCCGTGGGGATCTCTTCATGAGTTTCGACATATTTATTGTGTTTGTACCCTTATGTACAGGGAAAAAAGGCTTAAACTGCTCCTGAAGTGGAGAAATAAAGGTGGTATTTTCCTGATTGGCTACAGTGCCTTCCGGAATTTGTCTCTGGGGAAGTTCAATAAGGATCGTGACATTGCTAAAGAGATTAGCCAAGCACTTCAGGTGGTTTATACTTGTTTATAACTCTCTGCACTAATATAAAACTACAAGGCTTGCTTATTCATGTTTGATTTACAAGTCCGACTTATTTCCTGTATATCAACCTGAATTGGAATTCCACTTGTATTATTTATATTTATAGAGGTTCTGCCATATTCTGAAAGATTTGCGTGACAAATCTGTGAAAACAGAACAGAGATTACTATACTGTAATAAACTATTGTTTTCTCTGTATGCAGTTTCATATAATAATAATATTGATGTGATAGACTAGCATTCTAGCGTTCATGATATGTTAATATGCATTAAATTTAAGCAGAAAGAAATCTCTATTTTTTCAGGAAGGACCGGATATCCTAGTCTGTGATGAGGCTCACATCATCAAGAATACAAAGGCCGACGCAACTCAGGCATTGAAACAAGTGAGGTGCCAAAGAAGGATTGCTTTAACTGGATCACCACTTCAAAACAATCTAATGGAGTACTATTGTGTATGACTCTATTATTCTATTCTAACCATGTTTAGATTAAAAAGTTGCATGTCAGTCCTGCATCTTGATTTTTCAAATTTCTGCATGGATAGATGGTTGATTTTGTTAGAGAAGGATTTCTTGGTAGCAGCCATGAGTTCAGGAACCGGTAAACCTCTGAACGAATCTCTTATAAATCTTCCTTTTTGGCTCAATTATTGAGTATCCTCATCTCCCTTTCTCCTTTGCAGTTTTCAGAATCCAATAGAAAATGGGCAACACACCAATTCTACTGCAGTAGATGTGAAAATCATGAATCAGAGATCTCATATTTTGTATGAACAACTGAAAGGATTTGTTCAGAGGATGGACATGAGTGTGGTGAAAAAAGATTTACCGCCCAAAACTGTTTTTGTTATTGCTGTGAAGTTATCTCCCTTACAGAGGAAACTATACAAAAGATTTCTTGATGTTCATGGGTTTACGAAGGATAAAGTTTCTGGTGAAAAAATAATACAAAAGAGGTCCTTTTTTGCTGGTTACCAAGCTTTGGCCCAGGTATTGATTGATTGTTAATTTTGAGGGGTTGAATTGCCATCATATGTTAAGGTTTCTGAATCATCACACAATCGAAATGTGATACTATCTTGATGGACATTAAAGCTCCTCGTATATGCTGTTCGCTGTAGATATGGAACCATCCTGGAATTCTGCAACTAATGAAAGAAAACAAAGACCATGGTAAGCCTGAAGAAGTGGAAAATGGACTTGCTGATGACAGCTCAAGCGATGAAAATGTGGACTACAACATGATCCCTGGAGGTACTTTTAGACTGATGCATTATTCTTTTATCCTTTGCAGTAGATTGTATGTAGTATATTTCCTAGTTAGGTTGTGTGTCTGTTAATTTCTTTCTAGATTATGCTATACCACAATCGTGCAACCTAAAGCACCAAGTGTTGCACCTAGCTATAACGAGCTGTTTTTAGTTAGTACTTCTGCCTGTATCTAAGCGCTTCTGCAGATATGTTACAGCCAATGAAATCGCCGATAGTGCTCTAACTCTCTGTTTGAAATATCTTTATGTGCTCTATAAATTCTGTCTCTGCTGCGTGTAGATAAGCCAAGCAATCCTCCTAAGAAGAATGATAATGGATTTCTGAGTGAGGTATGCTGAATTTGCTTCTCCTTTGTTCTAGATAAAGTAAATTAGTAGCTGAATATTTATTGTTTCTTTTGTAAAATCAGGACTGGTGGAAAGATCTTCTCAAAGACAACAATTATAAAGATGTTGAACACAGCGGTAAAATGGTCTTGCTAATTGATATCCTCACAATGTGCTCGAGTATTGGTGACAAGGCACTAGTATTTAGTCAAAGTCTATCAACTTTGGACCTAATTGAACATTATCTTTTAAAAATGACTCGTCCGAGGAGGAATGGGAAGTTCTGGAGGAAAGGAAAGGACTGGTACAGGTTCGTATGGGGAACTTGAAATATTTGAGTCTAGCATATAGTTTAGATAAATATATATGATTCTATCTTACTAACGTTGATACCATTTATCCCTATACTAAATAGTGAACACTTATAATCCTGGTTTGCCCCTAAAGTATGTGTCCTTGTTAAAAGGGATTGTAAACACCTTAATAATCCTAGCTTGCCCCTGAAGAATGTGTCATTGTCAATGTGCACTAATGCTCTTTGTTTTTATGTACCTTAACCTCTGAAATTATGGTGCTTTACAGTTATTATACCTGTAGACAAGACCCAATGGTAGTTGTCCACCAAATGGAGGTACTTATGTGGAAAATGGGGTTTGTTCAGAATAATGTTGTATATCCCATCATGTGTATACACTTAAATACAGCTGAACTATTTTGATGGAAAATGTGGGCGTTTACCACTAGAACTTCAAACCTTTACTGAACATGGAATTTTGTAAAAATAAAACTAAAAGTTTAAGATGTAAATCAGATCTTGTTATGTAGACCTATTTGAAGATTTAATAGAAAATGAAAACTGCCCGTGAGCTCTCTTGTGGCCCATTTTTGTGACCTATTTCTCATTTTATCCATGTGGTCTCTCCTGCACTATAATATAACTTGCATGTATGTTCTTTTATACATGTTGGTGTTATTCATTTCTTTTGAATAATGATAAAGGTGTGTTACATCTTGCTGCATGAACAACAGGTTAGACGGACGGACGGAAAGCTCTGAGAGGCAGAAATTGGTCGAGAAATTTAATGACCCTTCAAATAAAAGGGTTAAATGCACCTTGATATCTACAAGAGCTGGTTCTCTTGGTATCAATCTTCATGCGGCTAACCGGGTAATTATTGTTGATGGCTCTTGGAACCCAACATATGATCTTCAAGCTATATATAGGGTTTGGAGGTGTGGATGCCTACTATCTTTTTGATAAATTAAAGCCAATATGTCGGTAAACATTAAATTTTTTCTAAGTTCAATTACTTATGTTTATCTAGGTACGGCCAAAAGAAACCTGTCTTTGCGTACCGATTGCTTGCTCATGCTACAATGGAAGAGAAAATCTATAAGCGTCAGGTAGTGGCTGATCAATATAATGGAACAAGTATCTAGCACGACTTAAAAATACTCACTAATTACAATTCTGCAGGTGACCAAAGAAGGCCTCGCGGCTAGGGTAGTTGATAGGCAACAGGTGCACAGAACAATGTCTAGAGAGGAAATAAGGCACTTATTTGAGTTTGGCGATGATGAAAGTGCTGAGTTAATCCCTGAGCTTGCGCAAGAGATAGGAGATGCACCCGAGCCAAATGAAACTGATCACGTGGGAAACTTGTTTAACAAGAAGCTGCCACTTGATCATGAGAGTACATCTTCTGACAAAATGATCCGAAGTTTAATAAGCAGACATCACCCAAGGTAAATATTTCTGGCTGCTTTGAACAATTCCATTTAGTGTATGTGTGTGGATCCCGTGTTGAAAGTCATGTAATCTATAGTAAACGGCGTTGTGTCATGCTCCAACTCCAACATGTGCTAAGGTAAAGGTCTGGTCCAATTAAGTCAGGGAATGAAATACAGTGCTTTGTAAGCTATATTAAATAATAATAATAATAGTAATAATATTTTAATTGCAACTGCAGTGTGACTATGTAAGTCACTTTCAGTCAGTAAAATGTATGTGCAGAACTTGTTTCTTCATGATTTTCCGACAATCTACAGTTGTGAAAGAAGGTCTTGTTAATGTTAAGGTGGAATTGACCAACTCATTGCTCGACTCTAAGAACCTAGCTATGAGAATTTCTGAACATTTCCCTGCTATTCTCAGATGCATATCACAACATTCTCTCCCTCTGTCTCTCTTTTTTCTTCTTCTGAAAACGAGTAAAGTTCATTGGTAGAAATATGTACCCACCAGCAAGTTATTCACGCTTTTTGTGCTGAATCTGTTGAAGTTTGTACTTTAAGCTTTCTTTGTCCTGCAGCAAACTGCAGATAGGAAGTGCTAATATTTTTTACTGCTTACCATGTAATGTTTTTTGCATGCCTATTTTATTCTAGCTGGATCTCTAATTACCATGAACATGAGACAATGCTGCAAGAAAATGAAGAAGAAAAACTGTCGAAGGAAGAGCAAGACATGGCTTGGGAAGTATATCGAAAAACCTTCGAGTGGGAGGAGGTACGACGGGTTTCTCCGGATGGAAATGCATCGGACCAGCTAAAGATCCCCGTTAATGATTCAGCACCGCAGCATCAAGGGCCCAATACTACACCCGTGACCAACCCACCTGTACTGGCTGTAGTGCCCCCCAAGATTGATGAAGCACTTGAACGAGCGAGATTTCGTCATCAGAATCGTTATGTGCTGCGACATTGTACAAAACTCGCTCACATGCTAACCTTGAGGAGTCAAGGCGTGAAGACACCTCACCATACTGTCTGTGGCGAATGCGCTCAACAAATAAGTTGGGAAAGCGTTGGGAAAAAGAATTTATGCTGACAAAGTTGGTGATCGTGATAATAACTTATGCTTCCCCAAAAAAAGTCATGCTTCAAGGCTGAGTGCCGGAGTTTATACTTTTGTTTTGTGACGTCTGCCTTTGCAAATATCCATCACTGTAAATGTGGTATAGTTATTAAGATATGGCGATCAGAATACGCCGTTTTGACGGATGTGGACGAATTACCAGTTCGTCTCATTTGAACCGTATGATGATAGGCTAACAGCAGTATTTGGAAGAAACTCTAGCCTTATTTTGTTGTGCTTTAACATTACTTGCAGCAGAACACCCTGGTTAGTTTTGGTTCTTACTTCAGATTTCACCTTGATGTAAGTGTGAATTACAGTTGTTGAATGGAAATCGACACCATTTAGGTTATTTACTTGTTGCTGGATCATTATCATTTTCATTCTTTTTCTGTCTTGTAAAATGTCCAATTGATTAGCTGAACATTAGGAAGTTCTCAGTGGAAATCCAGAACAAGATTTCTATGGTAGTATGTGGTAAAATTGATAAGTATTTGTATTTAGCTAGAAATTGTGTCGCTGGAAGTTTTACTTTCACCCTCGCTGGAAGTTTTACTTTTACTCTCACTAGTTCTTTTACTTCTACTTCTACTCTTGGCTTTAGGCATTTTATTACCACCAGCTGCACTTTTGCTGGCGCCGCAAACTATGGAGACCTCAATGCCATAGACGTTTCCAAAGCACGAGAACAGGCCTCCGTCAGAGTTCCTCCGGGAATGCCTACTGTAAGTTGATACCGCGGACAATTCGCTTTCATCATCGGTACTGTATTGCTTCAGTGACCCCTTTTTCGATCTGTCTTTGCTTCTTATTCTGTACCCTTTAGCCTTTGCTTCTTCCATTGTTAGATCTTCCAGTATTGAGCTACCTGTGTCATCTGCTTCCTGTGTGTTTTGGTTCATGTTGTTATTCTGCTGTAGTAGATTTCTCGACTTGATTGCCATCTCTGCTGCCACGATCGAGGCCGAGGGCCCTATATCAGAACATACTTCAGAGCCATTTACCATGGAGCCATTGCAAGCCGATCCGTTGACCATTGAGCCATTGTTAAGATCAAATCCCATGTTCAACAAATGCTGGGGTTCGTTTATCCTGTTTGATTTTCCGTTCGTATCCTCTTCCTCAACCTGACCTCCTCCATTTCTTCGTTCTTTCACGCTAAGAGAATTCGCCCTTTTCAGTGCCGCGGCAAGGGAATTTTCAGCATATCTTTTACTTCTCTTGGTATTATCTAAGATGGAAACTCCCAGGTTGAGTATCCCCTCGGGTGTTCCAGAGGGACGACGGACTTGGAGGGCAACAAACCGTGTGTTTTTCAACTCGTTATCCACAACTTTTTGCAGTGGCATAATAAGATCACTCATAACTACACGGACAGTCCCCACCAGGATCTCCCGGAACCAGGAGGCTGAGTAGATTTCCACCGTTATGTTTGTGTCCTCTGCAAGGAGTAACTCGTTTTCCATGCGAAACTCAAACCTCTCATTCCAAGTCGGGTTGGTGTGGCCATTTTGGTCGGTCCGTGTGGTAACTTTACGTGCTGGTTGGATCCATGCTACTGCATACGCGCGCAAGGGTTTGGAGACCGGTGCTAGGTCTTGAGCCGATATCAGGCTAATCTCAAGGATGTGGTATGGGAGCGGTGGTGGCGGAGGAGGAACAAGCGAGGAGATAGTAGAGTCGGTTACGGTGGAGGAAGCAACGGACGAGGAGGTTGTCGACACTGGGTCCATCAGGGGAGATGGAAATGAGAAAGAGAATCCAGTTTTGAGATGGATGCAGCAAGGTTGTTGGAGTATTTTTAGACACAATGGCTTCACAAACTTGGAATGCCTCCATTTGCATATAGTGGTTGGCCTCAAAGTAAGCATTTCTGGTAACCTTGAGGTGTATTTTGTTTGTCTATTCTTGGAAACATTGGGTTTGTACAAATTGCCAAAATACCCAAGTTCTAGCCTTCTGAAGTAACCAAAGTTAATGGATTATTGCACTAGACCTAGATGCTTTGTTTATTTTCCACCTATATAAGTCCCCTATGCCGGATGGTTGGAGGTTCCACAGGTCGACGGTCAGACCACGTCCCTCCTCGGACCATAGCTCTGGCCAGAGTGTCCCGAGGTCTCCAATTAGTGACCAACGTTCTTGGGGAAGAGTTGTCGTCTATGTTATGTACATTACAGGTCTCTTACATTCAAGTTCCCCTTATAAGTATGTTTGAACTACTCATACATACGCGTGGTCATGACATATATATACTCATCAAGCGTTGATACATACAACATAATTTAACTTAGATGAGTTACCACTCTACTGAACTAAACTAGGTTGAACTAAACTAGGTGGAGCATAACCTCGCAAACCAAAACCAAAAGATTAACACCACTACTTGTTAATCTGTATTACAACACTACATTTACAATAAGTAAAACAAACAAACAAGCGTCCACAACCTCTACAAATCAACATTGCGTTCTAATTTTTAACATCATGATACGATAAGTACCCCGTACCCTTAACCGGCTTGTTCCTGTCCAAAACAGTCGAACATATATGTCGAGTCGGTTCGAATAGACACCTGCGTGACTGAGTAAACCCCAATTGCAAAGTGCAAGTGGTAGCAGTGTTGGCATTCTGAATTGCAATAATAATAAGGAATGGGCAGGCGACCTTGAATAAATGTGGCAACTCGAATGAGAGACTACATAGCCTCTCCAATAGCCAGAAAGGGTCCCAATTAATACATGCCTATTTCTTGCCCTTGTAATAATTTACACTAAATATCACATCATCACCAAACTAAGAATTTGATTGGCTATGGTAGATGAGTGGAATCTTCACTTGTCAACCGTAGATTCATCAACCAATCAACGGTTCAGGTAACAACAATTTACCAAACTCATTAAATGCCTAATCTTTAATCATGCAACTTGATTAATCTTGTTAGTATCAACCAATAATTGTATTTAGTATCAATTCCTTGATTCCATCTCCTGCTTATGTCATACTTTTTGGCTTAATGGATCCGAATTTACGATGAATTCTGAATCTGACAATGTCGTACCACTCCATAGTGTATGATACTTTTATTCAACATGGATTAGATTACGGATTAAAACCTTGATTTCAATGTATGATTTGGATTCTTTAAAAGGTGATGCATTTTGAAAAAAAAATTCAAATCGTTTCACAATATTTGAAATTGATAATGGTTTAATGAGTTAAGCAATATCAAGAATTCATAAAAAGTTTGAATTACATATCCATTTGATCTTGGTAAGTGAAAAAATCAAGATTTTTTAAAAACTTTTCATAACGTTTCTATTAAATATTTAGACTATGATTCAGGTAGGTACGTGATTTTTTACGTATAAAAAAAATAATAGTTGCAGTATTTTAAAAATATATGGAGGTCATCTGTTGCTTTGGTCACACTTTCTTGGCTTCATATTTTGCAAATATAAGCAGAGTTGTTGAGATCCATGAGATTAAATAATTGTCTGTTTCTCTGCCTCCCACAACAATTATTTAAGCTTCAAATTTTAATCTTTTTGAGAAATTGTGTGCTTTTCTACACAAAACCCACTTCGGATCTGGAATTTTAAATTCAGATTTCAATTTCTGTTCCGTATTTTAGTACTACTAGACTAGCGTACGTTTGTGCGAAGTTAGAATACACAAGACCAGCTAATCAAGTCCTGTAATGTAATTGTAAGTTAGAATTGAAGCATACTGCAATCTCCAGATTATAGTCCTAGGAAAAACCTTTAGTCTAAGCAATGTAACCCCGCCGCCCGTAAACATTCACGTAATAATCAGAAACAAAAGAAAAACGTAACAAGTACAACATTTTCCATAACATAAAGTTGAATATTCTAATGATTTGATTCGATTTGATTTGAACTAGTGAATGGTGAATCGATAGATATTTGCGAAAACTCGTAGTCGTAGAGAATTTGTAAAGGATAAGAAGCGTATGTTTATTTAGTACTTATATGTATAAAAGTACAATGGAGTTGCGTTTGTGCATCAAACACCCCAGTTTAGTTTCTTCATGAATTTCGCTTTCGGATTTGATGATTAAAAAGATAGCAAATTCGGATTGTTTTGTAATTATGCCAGGTGGACCCATATAATACAATACCTCTCCAACCATTCCAATAACCAAGCTCCAATAATGTTGGTTTCATTTTCCATTGTTTCATTATCACTGTGTTTGTCCTTATTGTATAGCAGTAATTTTTTCGATCATTATTGGTGGGTTCTTCTTTTAATCGATAAATACGAATTCTTAGTTTAGACCACCTAATTAAAAAGACCACAAAAAGACCACTCCAATTTGAACCACATTCTTTAATTTCAAAATTCGCACGGTTAGCGGTTCGACCGCGGTTTTCGGGAGAAAACTGATTAGAGCTCAGAAAACCGGTATATAAGGATTGGTTCAGATTTATTTTCTTCCTTTCATTTATTTTTGCACAACATGAAGACACTTTCTCTCTCTATCTCTCACTCTCTCTCTCTCAAACCCTCGTCTGAAACCTTCCAACCTCAATTCTATATCATAATCATCTGTTTTTCAACGATCTATCACCAGGTCTTTGTTTAGATAATCTTTATCTACAATTTGAGCACTTTTTTCCTGTTTTAATGGTGAATTTGGGCAATGAACCAATGGTTGTTGGTGTCGAAGCAAGAAGAAGGTGGAGATGACAACTATAGGTATTTTTCTTCTTTTCTATCTCATGTTTGCATATTTGTTTGAGGAATTTGAGAATATTGTCGGACTGAGTGGCAAAGAGCTCTGCTCTGTTTAGCCCAATTTTAACACACATTTTGTGTTTGGACAACAACTCAACTGAAGCCCTTAACAGGCTGTTTTAAAACTAGCCTCTCCTCTCTCTCTCTACTATCACCCTCTCTCTCTCCTCCCTCTCTCCTCCGAGACTGCCGACTCACTTTCCGGCAAATTCCGTCACCGCCTCACCAAACCAACTACATATTCGGATTCTACAATCTCCGATCTACAAGATGGTCGGTTTAAAATTTCGATTTGGTGACTTTGAA
>JAYMSL010003397.1:0-12523 GCA_036897195.1 Plantago coronopus | reverse complement strand
CCTTCAAAACACCTTGAAACGTCTATTTATTGCTTGGAATTCACTCAGACACTAAATCACCTGCGAAAACACATAGCGCGTAAAACCGAACAATATGGTGTAACAAAACACTAAAAACGAGGATAAAGAGCGATAAAAGCAAGGCAAAGAGACCCGAATAACATGTCGTAAATACGTGTCATCAAGCGGGACTAAAAAAACTGGAACTTAGTAACCTAAACGTAATCAACAAGCTGCTAATAAGGGTGTGAATCCCCCAGACCCCTTAAAAGTCTTGAATCAAAATAATTTTGATTTTACCATATGACAAAGACAGAGGAACGAAGGAGTAGAACTAAAAACAGATGGATGTTGAAGTTCCTCAAGTGGAACCAATGGATCCGAACAACCTGGAATTGGTATGGGAGAACGGGATGCTAGTAGCACATTGGGTGGAAAATCCACCGTTCGAAACTCAAATAATACAGTTCATAGGACCCTCGAGGATATCTCGAACCGAGAGGTTCAAGAGGGTGGTAACAGTGACGAACATCCCTTCGACGATCTGGGAGATAGAGGTGGAAACCGATATCAAGTTCCTGGAGGACAACGAGAGATGCAACTATCAATGGATAAGAACGACGGACTTGGATCAGGAACGTCAAAAGATTTATGTCAGGAGTTACTGTGTCAAGCGATCATGACATGCTTGGGGAGTCTTATTGAAGATCCGATTCTCCCAATTCACATACATAGTATTCCAATGAAGATCGTATCGTGGAATTGTCAAGGGGCGGGAAACGAGAATTTTAGGAGAAATTTGAAAGACCTAGTTGTTGTTCATCACCCGACGGTGGTATTCCTTCTAGAAACTAGAGTCTCAGCTAATCAAGCACTGCAAATCGCGCCACATCTTGGATTCACCAAGTTAGAAATCGCACCAACCGAAGGAATGGCGGGAGGTGTGTGGATGCTATGGAACGAAGAAGAAGTTAACGTAGAGATCACTCTTGTGGAAGACCAAGGTATCCATGCGATAATTGGCCCTATGAAAGATGATCGATGGTTGCTTTCGGGTGTTTACGCCAAACCAAACAAGAATGATAAGGTCCGAATTTTTAATAGATTGGGCGATATAGCTAGAACCACTGATTTACCTTGGTTGGTGACCGGGGATTTTAATGAGATTGGGTTCGCACATGTGAAGCGGGGAGGAAATATAGCAGCGGCTCGGAGGGTTATTGATTTCCAGGAGGTTTGGTCTAATTGTAATCTACAAGATCTTGGATTTACTGGACAAAAATTCACATGGTCCAACAAGGGAGGTAACCAGGCTCGAATCCGCGAACGGCTTGACAGAGCTTTAGCGAACCTAGCTTGGATTGAACAATTTCCAGACAACATTGTTCATCACCTGCCCCGAACTCATTCGGACCATCATCCGATAATGGCAAGTTGCTTTGGAGCACCAGTCCCTGTCGAAAAACCATTCAGGTTTGAATCCATGTGGTATCGGCATCCAGATTGCTCGGAAGTTCTAAAATTGATTTGGGCTGAGAGCTCGAATATTGTGGAGGCTATTAATACATTACCGGACAGAATGAGGGCCTGGAACAAGGAGACTTTTGGGCACCTGTTTAAAAGAAAAAGACGAGTTCTTGCACGAATTAAGGGTACGCAGCAAGCTCTTTGCGAGAGACAGAGTGTGTTCTTAGAAGGCCTGGAACGAGAGTTGGTAGAAGAGTATAACGAAATTCTTCGACAAGAAGAGATATTTTGGTACCAGAAATCGAGGATTAAATGGATGACGGATGGAGATCGAAACACGAAATTCTTCCATCATTCGACGCTTGCAAGAAGGATAAGAAACAAAATCGTTTCACTTAAGATCGAAGGCGAATGGCACCAGAATCAAGGGCTTCTACAGGAACATGCGCTGAGTTTCTTCAGCACACTGTTTGCTGGAAACAATAATTTGGCCATGGGGACAAGTGAGGAAATTTTACCAATCCAAGTTACCAACTGGGACTGTCAGTTGAGATTCAACAACACATTGCGCAGGAGATCGACATGGAGGAGCTACGTCGAGTGGTTTTCGATACTCACCCTCACAAAGCGCCCGGTCCGGATGGGTTGCAAGCTGAATTCTACCACAAAAATTGGGGGTGGATGTGGATCCAAACATCACTCTTCGAATTCATGCAGATGACCTTTCGAAATAAAAAATTTGAAGCTAAACTTTGTGAAGCTTATTTCTGCCTATTGCCCAAGGTACAGAACCCCATCCAGATTACACAATTCCATCCTATATCTCTATGTAATGTACTTTACAAGTTTATTACTAAATGCATTACTATGAGGTTGAGGAACATTATGCCGGATTTAATAGCTCCGACTCAATCGAGTTTCATTCGTGGACGTAGCACACAAGACAACATTTTCTTGATTCAGGAAGTGTTACACTCACTTAGGTCCAAAAAGAAACATAAGGTGTGTTGTATGATAATGAAGCTTGATCTAGAGAAGACATATGACAAGATTGAGTGGAACTAGTTGGAAGAAACTCTCTATGCTTTTCAATTTCCTGGCGAATTGGTGGAGTTAATCATGCTTTGTGTACGTAATGCTTCTACACGAATCCTATGGAATGGGGAGCTGTTGGAACCATTCGAACACAAGTGTGGCCTAAGGCAAGGCGATCCACTTAGTCCCTATCTATTCGTGCTATGTATCGAAAGGCTTGCATACATGATACAAGAAGCTGTTGACGGCAAACGATGGTCCCCGATCATCCCGTGCAGAGGTGGTCCAGCCCTCTCCCACCTTTTTTTCGCAGACGACTTGATATTAATGGGCAAGGCAACCGTAAAGCAAGGGTAGTCCGCGCGGTAATGGAGAAGTTCAGCGCAGCTTCTGGTTTAAAGGTCAGTGAACAGAAATCTAAGGTGTACTTTTCGAAACAAGGGGGCAACAGTTTCAAGCGGCAAATCTGTGATATCTTGGGGTATGAGAAGACGACAAGGCTGGGCAAATACCTGGGTATTCATCTACAACACGAACGACATGATAGAGCTACATACGCTGAGTTGATAAAGAAAATCTTAGCACGTCTAAGTGGATGGAAAAATAATTCCTAAGTTTAGCCGGCAGAGCTACTCTGATACAAGTAGTCACTTCATCCGTGCCGGTCTACTCTATGCACGCAAACTGGTTACCGTAAGCAATATGTGACAGATCGATAGCCTCAACAGGGAGTTTTTGTGGTCAACTAACCCGGAAGAGAAAAAGCTACACCTAGTGGGGTGGAAAAAGGTTACACAACCTAAATCCAAAGCAGGTCTAAGCCTTCGGGAAGCTCGAAGAAATAACGAGGCACTCCTATCGAAACTAGCATGGAAAATAATCAATAAGGAACAGACCTTGTGGTCTGATCTACTAGAAGCTAAATACCTGAAGGGCAAAGAACTGACAATGTACGCAGCAAAACAAAGTGACAGCCAAACATGGAAGGGGATTGTCCGATGTTCTAATCTGATTAAGCCATTTCTTACCTGGAAAATAGGAGATGGAAGTTCGATTCTGTTCTGGTTTGATAAATGGTTACCAGAAGGGGCCTTATGGGAACAAATGGAATTTGTTAATGTTGCAGACAATCAGGTGACAGTAAATCAAGTGCTGAAACAAATGGTGAATGAGATTTCACAGTTCTACAAACAATCCTACCTAGTGAATTGATACAGGGCATCACAAATTCCCGAATCCAGATATCAGAGGAAAAAGATGTACTGATTTGGAACAAATCCGCAAATGATATACACTCATGCCAATCAGCATACAAAGCATTACATGAAGAATATGGGGAGCTGCCTACCTCACCATCAAGTCATGCCTGGGTGTGGAAGCTGAAAGCAAGTAATAAGATGAAGCATTTCCTTTGGCTTGCTTCACAGGATAGACTGGCCACAAAATCACTACTTTTCAAGAGAAGAATCATCCCTTCTGGAAGATGCCCAACCTGCAAAAACGTAGAAGAATCAGTCATTCATATTCTTCGACATTGCCCTGCAGTCAGAAAAATTTGGAGAAACCTCTACAGTGATGCCGAAATCAGCGCCCATCATAATATATACCTGATAAAGACTGGATTCGGCTGAACATGGAGGCGAAACACTCCACAACTCTGGGGGATATTGAATACCATGGAAATGGACCTTCCTAGCAGCTCTTTGGGAGATTTGGAAGGCCAGGAATGAGGTAGTTTTCTGCGAGAGAAAGCCGAGTTCTAGTGAGACCCTTTCCGAAATACAGCAGCTTAGCTCCGATTTGCAGGCGGCAGAGAGAGCAACCGCGAAATCAACACAATCCGGCAAATGGCAGAAACCGAGAAAAGGGTGGGTCAAATTAAACGTAGATGCAAGTGTAAACACCAATTCTTACACCTACCAGCTTGGATGTTTGCTCAGGAACGAGATGGGAAATTGGGAGAAGGGCTTTACCTCAAAATTGGGGTATCCTCGGTGACCGGCGCTGAGCTACAAGCACTGGAGAAGGGCCTCAAGATGGCATGGGAGAGACGGCCACCGCGTATAATGGCGGAAACCGACTCAATACATACCTACAAAATGGTCACAGGCGAGATGGAGAGCACCGCAGATCAGACGCCTGTTATCCGGAGTTGCCAAGACCTACTCAAGCTCCCATGGACTGTGGAATTCCGGTGGATATCTAGAGCAGCTAACGATGCAGCCGACCAGCTAGCAAAAGCAACATTCCCAGGGGAAGAAATGGAAATGGGGGAGGAGCCGCTGCTTTTCCTTATTCCGCTTTTAGATATAGATAGAATGTAATGTCTTAAGTTTTCAGACCTTTTATTTCCTTCACGACCAAAAAAAAAAAAAAAGAAATAATGTACATGTAAACTCTTTTAAGTCATAAAATTTGTCGTAAAAAAAAAAAAGGCGCCCGCGATGGCGACTGATTTCTCGCGACGAGTCCAGTGGACCGTTCGCAAGACCACCCATTGTGGGTGGTGTAAGCTAAATCAATCAGTAGAATCGACTAAAAAGTAGACAGAAGAAAGGAAAATGACTTGTATATTCCGTAGTACACGAGTATTCTTGGGATAAAGTAGTACCCTCGCCTTAATAGTCAGTACATTACAGTTAGCACAGCTAACGTGCTAATTAGGTAGCTCTATAAATACAGAGCTAACTCGTCTGTTGTATTTATTAAGTAGTAAATGTTGTACACTGGTGTTGTCAGTTTGAGTTGAGACATCACAAGTTCACGGCCATACCATTTGATTTTGAAACTTAGTATCAAATCCCAATCTACACATTTCAATTACTCCATGAAACTGTCAATTTCCTCCGCGACTGTTATATGCAATCGGTATGACAACGATGGTTCTATAACCGAAATTGATTTGATTCTCGGTTTTCTATGGGTTCCATTACTTCGTGTATTGGATTAAGGTGTATATAACACAAAATTTGCATAGAAGATGAACAATGTATACATGTTAATGCTAGAACGGTCCACGTTAAAAAGCTAGTTAGAGTACTGGACCCTTTTGCTAAACTTGTTTCCCCTGTTCTCTGTTTAATTAAAGAATTGAGCTGTGTAGTGGTAATCATATTTGTTTTTATGTATTTCTTGTAAATGTCTCTGTAACGTGAGTTCAGTTTTGTCAATGAAATCCAATGTTTGATTCTTGCTCAAATCAATTCACATCAGTGACTCAGTGAGTATCAAAACATACTATTGAGTATCATATGGTACCGAATATGGTCATAGTTTTACTGAGATAGATCATGCTGTAGGTTTTGATGCCTGACACTTATTAGAGCAATCCTGGCAAAGTAATTGCAAACATTTATTCGAATTTCAAAGTCACTACGTAATTTTACATTTGCAATAACTTACATCTGATCATTGTAAGTTTACAAATTATTGACAAATAAGAACTATTTAACAGGTCTAAACATCTAGGCTGTTGCAATGCTAGATGTTGCAGAGTTTGTGGTAATGGTAACTTGAGTTTTAGAACAGACTCTTGCTTCCTTGTAAACTCTGCCCGGCCGACAATAGTAGCCATTCTCTGGGGCACAGTGAGCATCTTCAGAACAAATGCACAGTCCTTCGAGGGCGCATCCCTTCTTCACTGTGCTTAATCCATCTTTTAGTCCAAGAATGTTATCACTCCAGTCGCTTGAGAACAATCCTGTGGGATCGTACTTTTGTTTAACCTTGAGAAATTCGTTAGCATTCTTGTACTTATCAATTACCCCTTGGAAGGCCACGTTCCTATTCTTTCCCCAATGTGGCAACGCGTTGTACTTGAAGATTGCAATCTGTTCTATTTCTTCTATTATGTCCTCATAAAGACGAGGGGTAAGAGGGTCTGTACTCCTATAGTACGTGATGTCGAAATCTAAAGCATCCTCTTGTTTCCCCAAGTATGCAGTTGAAGCGGTGACATAACGCATCAGGATCCCATTGTACGAGTCCAGGACACACAACGCTTTTGGCTCCAGGGCAACGAGCTGTTGCACGTCCTGAATGAAATTCTTGACCTGTGACAGTGCAATGCTAAATGTAGTCTGGTGATAAAACAAACCCTTCACCCGTGGGTCCCATGCACATGTCGTGATTAGTAAATCTTCGCGGCTGTCTACACATGAACCTGATGCTTGTACGCGATTGTTATATCCAACTACAGGGTACCCCGTAAAAAGTATCCCATTATTTGTGAGTCCAAATGCTTGTGTTCTCAATGTAGATATAACAACTTTACCGCTGAGGCATTTACCATCGGCATCACCGAGTTTTTCTTGTGTTTCCTCTATTAAGCAAACAAACAATACAAATGTACATTAGTCATTAGTAAAACAAAATTTAGATTTCAAGTTAGTATATGAAAGAATAATTTACCTGTGATTCTTAGAGTCGAGAGCAAGAGTGATGCTGTAGAACGGAATGCAACAGCATCGAGAAGGCCGTTGCCTGATGTATTGGATGAGACCCTGTCATCGACTCGGTACAGAACCAGTTTTTGACTCGGATACCATGATAAATCAGCAAACTCGTGCTCCCTGCCGAAGGTGGTAGCTTGGTCCCCAAAGTCCGAATCGTTCCTTGCTATGTATGTGATGGAGCGCTTGAATAGTGGTTGCAGTTTTAATGTCACCTGCAATACCAAACCAAATAGATCAGAATAAGTTCTTTTTAGGCCATCACTTCAACTGCTCATTTTTCGGTTTGTTCTTTGAACTCGATCGATTGGTTAAACACAACCCGAGCTTAGTTTACAATCCAAGATATTGAATCCAACTTGAAGTAAGATGGACATAAATCAGAGTTTTAAAATCCGAACTCTTAATTGTTTTATATCAATTCTCCAGGAAACCATACCTCGGATACAACACCAAGGACGCCAAGTGATACTTTTGCAGCATCTAGTTCGGGATCTCCAACCTCCAGAGTTCGTACTCTTGCATATCCCTCCTCTGCCTCTCCTGGAGATATGATCCGCAGCCTGGTCACATAATCGTGCACTTGACTCCCTAGACCCCACAAGGAGCTCCCATGTGCACCTGTTCCCAGCATCCCTCCCACAGTCACGCCCCACCAGTAAGGGGCAAAAGGCAGCGTCATATTTACCTTGGCCGTCTCACTAATCAGCTGCTTCAGAGTCATACCACTCTCCACAGTAATAGTCATCGCTGAGGCATTGACACCCAATGTTCGGTTGAGATACCTCGTACTTATTATGACACCTTGATCCCCTCCAGGACACACCAATTTCGGAATGCTGTGGGAGTAGCGCGTAGCCACCTTCATTTTTCTGCCCCCCATAGTTGCGTTCGCCACGGCTGCTATGAGTTCAGCTTCCGTGGTTGGGAAAACAGCTTGTGCTGCCCGGCAAATGCTCCTATCAGGGAATGCGCCGTTTGAATTGGTGATGGTGCAATTAGTGTTCCTAGGCGTCCCGACGCACTTTATGGGATCTCCGGGTGGGCTGGAGTTCACCGTGCTGGTCAGAATGGAGAACATTATGCAAAGCTTGATCATGTCTAGGCGACATGGAGATTGTTTTTGTGTTGGCATTGTTGTGTTTTGGGATTAGACTGCTTGTAAGATGTTGTTGGGGGCTGGTAGACATGGTTTATATAAGAGTGGTTTCAAGACTTTGAGTATATTGATACACATGCAATATCTATCGTACAGTGACGCTTTCTTGTAGAAACTCGTGGTTTTTCTGCTGAGTTGGCGTGGATATATATGTATCATCCTCATGCAAGTAGTATATAAATAGTAATGAATAATTAATCACGTAAGTAATTCTTCAAAAATTTTCCAATTTTTCATTTTAAGTGTCCCTATCTAAAGAGTAATAAATATATATATTAAAGACTAATAACCTGTTGTCTAAAAGAAAAAAAAGTAATAACTCAATTAACATTTCAATAAATATATTTATTTTTGAAATTCACTACTAATATTTTACTTAAAATTAATACTTTTTTATTTAGTTGAGTGTACTGTAAAGTTAAATGTGAAGTTTTAAATGGAACCAAAGTAGCATATATATAAGTATTAATAATTAAAAATGAAAATTTGCATTTATTCAACGTAAAAGTTCAGAGTTGTACGCTAGACAAAAATGGCCTAACAAGTAACAACACCTGTGGTGAGAAGTAGTCTGCTATGGTGTAATTCCGTCTCCTGTTGGTATAGTGATATTTTAGATCAAGTGGCTGTAACGTGTTCCGAGTTACAGCTAAACATCTTTGAATTTCAATCGATCACTGTATAATGCTATAGTTCTGTACCGGCTATTATTATGCTAATAAATGATAAAATTATTGAAACAATTAAAATAAAAACCATGTGTCGGTGTAGACCCGTCGACAGCAATATCAAGATAAGGTCTCAAATTAATTGACATTCAGACCATAACTTCAGTATATATACAACCATCTCCAATGGTTGGACCAAGAGAAGCGGCCTCGTCTTGTCTCATCCAGGGGCGGATCCAGAATTTAAACTTAAGGAGGCCGAAGTTATATATGTAATTTTTTTCCAAATATTAAGAAGGTCAAACTTTGAAAATTTGAAATTTAACTTATAAAAGATTTATTTTTAACATTTTAGGGGGGCGGATGACCCCATATGCCCCCTATCTGGCTCCGCCCCAGGTGTCATCTCGTCTGATCAGTGAAATAAAACAAGATTGGACGGTCTCAGGAATTAGTGTTAGGGAAACAAATCACATATACTTCAAAATTTTATAGAGACTCGGAGGAGGGGGAAACTTTGTAAATATTACTTATAAAAAATTATTTAAATTGTTTTAGAATGAGAGGTGGTCATCCAATGCAATATGCTCCTCCGAGTTCCGCCCTGCAACACGATATGTTAATAATTTTCTTATTAATTGTTCCATGTAAAATTGTATAATCCTCTGGCTATCTGAAGCGATGGACTATGGAGTATGGACACGCAGACGCAGTGACACTATAATTAATCCAGAAAAAAAAATTGATAAAAAAAAAAAACAAATTGATGTAGGCAAAAGCCAAAATGTTGTTAAAATATCCCGTTAAATATATTTAACAGCTGTCTAAATTAATTTCATCAGTCAAAGCGCTTGTAGCCGAGTGGTGGTTAGCTGAGACATTCCTGATCCAAGAGGTCATGGGTTCGATCCCCGCTGTGGGTGATATTTCCTCAATACTGAGGCTTGGAGAGTATTTCGTTAATTATTATTTAGAAATATGTAAAAACGATTGTAATTGTAATAGTATATCTCAAAAAAAAAAATTAATTTCATCAGTGCTCATGTATAGTCTATTTAATTTAATTAAGTAAAATTTTCAAATTCATCACTAAATTTACACATATTATCGTACATGTGATGTTTAATTTATATGGTAGTTAAAATTCATTTATCAATCTTTATTAATAGACTTTTTCTTGGTTCAGACCACCTCGAAAGACCAAAAAAGACCACTTCCAATTTAATTATAATTTTCGCGGATACAGGTCGGCCCGTCAACTTGAATTCGGGTCATATCATATGGATCTAATATATAATCCTAATTTCACCATTTTCCCCCCATTTCTTCTTCTTCTTCTTCCTTTCTCTTCCCTCTTCTCTCTCATTTCCAGATCTAGAACAAGCTGCTTCAGTTCTCTCTCCACAACCTCCTCCTCATTGCGCCGCCACCTCTCCTCCTCCAGATTGCTCCGCCTCCTCTCACCTGGACGCTTCCGCCACCTCTCCTCCTCCTCATCGCACCTCCTCCTGGATCTCCACGCCTCCTCTCACCTGGACGCCTCCGATACTGCGCGCCTATGGAGCTGGATAGCGCCGCTGCTGCGACTCACCGCCTGGATCTCTGCTGGATTCGACTCACCGACCGACCGTACAGGTGTGTTTTGTTATTGTTTTGTTTTGTTTTAATCTGTGGAGTCAAGCTTCTTATATTAATGAAATGCATGCTTACGACCATCCGGTATCGCTACCTTGTTCGCAAACTGATAATGACATACAGATACTACTGCCGTAAAAAATCTGAAAATACAACGCGGTAAAAGAAAGTCACTCATGGTGGCTTATAAGAGTTATGGAACATCAAATGTTTCATTGCTAGTCTAGTGAGCTGCACACTAATTTCCTTGTGTAATTCCAGCTTGATGAAACGCTTACAAATCTCCAGTTGATTCTTGAAATTTACTATCCCAACCATCTTAATATCATCCATCTTCATTTGGGTTCTTCGATTTTTTCTTACCATATTTCCTTTCAACACATTTAAGAACAGGAAGAGATGCAGGATATGGAGTTTTACTAGAGTTTTTGGTAGACCTACCAACTGGTTTTTGTGCAGCAGTAGAATGGGGCACAATAAACTGCACCTCGGCATACTCCACATGCTCCAAAACCTCATCCCTTCCATCGTTAGTAGACTCTTCATATAAAACAACTTCCAAAGAATTAATGGCAACTGATCTGATTCTATCTGCCTCATGCATTTCTCTTTGAACCTCCTCTTGAGATTCCGTTACAGTTTCTCTTTGAACCTCCTCTTGAGATTCAGCCACAGTTTCTTCCTCCACCCTTACTATCACTTGATGAGTATCCAAATTTACCTCATCGTCAATTCTATCCTGGCGATATAACAGATTTTGATCAATCACACCTTCATGTATCTGCACTTCAAAAAGTTCATCTTGTTTTTCCATTCCCCTTCCCGAACTCTGTTCATTTTCTATGACCTGATTCAACTGTTCATTATGTTGCGCAAACCTATCTTTATCATTTCCTGGAACTTCTTTGGCTAAGCAACAAGTATCCAGATGCCCAAGTTTAAGACAATTTTTACAATAAAATGGCACTTTCGAATAATTAACCTTGATAGCAGTGCCTTTACCCATAACATTTATCCAAATGTGTTTAGGCAAAAATTTTGATACATCCATTTCAACACACATGTTAGCCCGAGAAAGCTTGCTCCTGTTGGCAGTGTATCCGTCTACTTTTATAGGTTTACCTAAGTTTACCTATTTCAAGTAGAGCCTCCTTATCAAACAAAAAGATTGTCAATTTTTGTAAAATACCCAGACAGGAACTATTGGAGACTCAGCTTCAAATGAAAACATAGGATTCCATTAAAAAAAATCTTATAGGAGCAACCCCTACTGTCGGATTTTCCAGCAACCAAAGAGTATCATAGTCTTCTTCTAGAGATAAACGAATAGCCACGTGACACTTATCCATAAAACTGGCCGTAAAAGACGATTTCAGTTTCAAATCCTTCAACATTTTTGTGACTTCAAAGATTTTTGGAATGCCATAAGAAAATTTCCCAACCATGGTTTTAGAAAAAGGGACTGGCAACGAACATACTTCCATATCAGAAAATGTAATGGAGGGCATACCGTTATACGTAGACTGAATCTTATTAGGATCCACAATTTTTCGCACAGCCTCCATATTCCCAAAAAATAAGTTCTTGGAATGAATTGCCTTACTAGCACCATTACCCATAGCAGCTGATGCAACACCTTAGGAATATTTGCTTTGTTATTGCTTTGTTGTTATTGCTTTGTTGGTGTGCTTTGTTTTGTGATTTTTTGGTGAAAATATTTGTTAAGGTTCATTTTGAGAATGATTAAGGTTTTACGTTTGGCAAGGTTGATGTTATTTGAACAAAGTTTTGATTGATTTAGGTTCTGTTTTGGAAGTTTTATTTTTGTTAATATTTTAGTTCACTGCGCTAAGGTTGTGCAAAGGTTTTGTGTTTTTTTCTTATAAGGTTTTATGTTTTGGTAGTTAAGGTTTTTGTGATGGAGCACTGAGATTGCTTAGTTTATAGGCTAGTTAAGAGTGTTATAGTGTTTGGTGGCTAAGTTTTTATGTTTTGTGGGTTAAGGTTTCGTACAGGTTTTGTAATTGATATGGTTTATGTTATTGTACAAACATGTAGTTTTGATTGATTTAGGTTCTGTTTTGGTACTTTGTTTTTGTTAAGATTTT
>JAYMSL010003396.1:0-12524 GCA_036897195.1 Plantago coronopus | reverse complement strand
GGCAAATGGGTGACTCGAACTCCCGACCTATTGGTTGGAAGTGAAGCGTCTTACCAACTGAGCTGCACTTCGTTGTCAGTAATTTGTGCTTGATGCTATAGATTAATTGATTGTTAATGATGAACAATTTATGGTGCTTATCTAATCTTCCTTTTCTTTGCCCCTGTAGCACAACACAAAGTATTGGAATGCTGTCATATACATTCTTGCGGGATACTGGGAAAGAAGATATAGTGGTTCCTATGGTACTTATCTCTACTTCTCTCTGTAAATTTATCCCTAGAAATTAGGATTAATATACACGTGAATACCAATTTGCCTCTTTGTTATAATTTTTTTCTGTGTTCACGGATAAATGCTCTATTATTCTTGAAGAAGGCGGTTCTGATAGTTGCTTGTTTAACAGATCCATTTTGAGAAAGTAGGAGGTTCATGGAACAAGCAGATGATTCCTTCCTATGAGTATTTGCAAACAAATATTGAATCAATCGTGCAGTGGTCTCCATATGAAAGTGAAGACGATCTTCTTCAACAGGTAGTGTTTTGTTTTGTGAATCCTATCACTACTGTGAAATCTTAGGTCTACATAACTATTTTATTATAGTATGTTCATCTTGTGAATATGGAAGTTCTGAGCTTAGTGAATATATATCTAATAATAATGTTCCTCCTGCAGTTCAATCGCATGGAAGATCATGGTACACGCATAATTATCTACAATCTATGGGAGGATGACCAAGGAACACCAGAACTGGACTTTGAGACTGATAAACATGTAAGTTTCTTATGTTTTGATGCTGAATATTTCTCTGTGCATAAACTTATCTTTGTCCAATTGGTTGTACTATGACAGAGCTGATCAATTATTCTTTACATATTTTATCAGGATATCCAAATAAAAGGTTTTGGCCCAGATGAAAGGAAGATAGATGATGCAAAAAAGTACCCGAACTCTAAGCATTTCCTCACGTATACCCATTCACTCAGGGTACATAGCCTTCAAACCAACTACTCAACTCTTGTCCCATACCCGTTTGTTTATTTTTTTTCTTACCGCTGCTCATGATTCTGCTAAGTTGTTTTTCTATCTAATTTGTGGTGTCAATTTCTGATTCTTGCAGAGCTATGCAGCGATTTTGTATCGTAAGCTCCCACCTGGTTACTCCATGACACTGCGAGGGAAAGTCATTGAGCACCATGATATAGTGGAAGATTTGATGATGGCAGAAAGCTTAACGTATAAACCTAGTGTTGTAAATCACACACTAAAGGACTCAGATGTAAGGCTTTATCATCTTGTAATGCTTATTTATGCTATTAAATAATACACAGAGATGACAGTGATGTATCACGTTTTGTTTTTTGCCTTTTGTTAACAACAGATGGTGGCACATGGGACGATTGGATTCGTTAAAGATGCAAGACATCACATTGATGTTCAAGGATTCAACGTGTATCACAAGAATCGACTTATTAAGGTTGGTCTTGCTTATAATTTTCCACTTATCTTGCATCAGCTAGTTTCATTAGTGCTGTGAATTGTGCGATTGAGTATGTTCTGGAGTTCTTTTCCACCTGTAATTTACAAGCACTAACGGTTTTTACTTTAAAATTTGATTCAGCCTTTCTGGAGGGTCTGGAATGCGGCTGGAAGTGATGGCCGAGGTGTCATAGGTGTACTGGAAGCTAATTTTGTTGAACCCGCACATGATAAACAAGGATTTGAACGTACAGCTGTTTTATCTAGGCTCGAGGCAAAACTATTGCATACACAGAAGCAATTTTGGTTAGTTCTCTTTTGTTCATAACATCATATAATTTCATATGTCCTAGTCTCCAGTCTAAATGTCTAATGTAATCAACCTTCTGATCTGGATGTAACAATTTTTTGAACAGGACTACAAAATGTCATCATATAGGCTATTCTCAGAGACGTGGCTCAAAGAAATCTGTTGCTCCAGAGAGAGCGGCCCCCCCTACGACAAATCATAAATCTATTCCTGTTATTATATCTGAGAAAGGGGCTTCCGCTACTCCAAACCTCTTCAAAGAAGCATCCGCTACTGCAAACCTCTTCAAAGAAGCTTCCGCTTCTGCAAACCATGAAACAAATCCTAAGTCTCATATTTCAAACAGGAGTACCCCCACGAATGGTAACATTACACCACTGAAAAGACCAATCACAGTCGAAAATAGACAGCCTGCTGTGACAGCAAGTGCAGAAGCTCGGACAGGTCAATATCAGGCACAGGTTAGAAATCATGTTAGATCATCTCCACCTGTAGAGAATCCTATTCCCCACAGTGATTTACACAAACCACTTGCTGCTGCACCCCTTGACATTAAGGTAACATCTCTTGAATGAATGATGGTATATTACATTACTGTGACAGTGTAAAATGCTGTTGCCAGTCTGTGTCTGTGCAAAGAGAATAATATGCCATTTAATTTATTCTGCTTATATGGTTTCTTTTATTGGCCCATGATAGATTGGAGAGATCAATGGAAGTGGATCTCCCTCAGTTGGATCGATGACCGATATGGTAGTTAAGCTACATGATGAGAATGCGTATTTGAGGAAGAGGTATGTACAGCTTGGTTTGCATATAGTTGTGCTATAATTATTGAAGCTTTTTGTTAATCAGTTCCATGTTTATCATAATATATTACCCGGACTTTGTCTTGCAGTTTGAAGGCTGTTAAGGAGGACTTGGAAGACCAGAAAGACACAAATTTGTCACTCAACAATCAGGTGAGCCTATCTAGCTGTTCTTTCTTATCTATGGTTTCTTTATTACATGGACTATGAAATACAGAATTGGACTAGATGTCTACAGGAATAATTGAATACGAAAAGAGTTGAATAATTGTTTTGAAATCATAATGGTATGGCTATTATTGGTTTCAGATTATAGACATGAAGAAGCAGATAAAAAAACTGGATGAGGACCAGGAAGCATTTGTTCGTGCCTTTACAGATGAAAGAAGCCGGCGTGAGTTACAGGAAGAGAATATGAGGCAGGAGATAAAGGTGCATGAAGGGGCATTACTCTTGTTATTATATCATTTTTCCATGTTCTTGTTGATAAAACTTACTGACTAGTTCCTTGTTTCCTTTCATTTAGGATAAATCTGCTACTATTGAAAATCTGCTCAAGAAAGTGGGCATGCTGGAACAGAAGCGCTATTATTGATTTTGTAAGACTCAGTGTCCTTGGATGATTGGTGTGGAACAGTTTAGCCAGACATAGAAGTAGCAGCACTAGAACACAAATCGATGCTCATCTCATAGAGGATTAGCATGTACATACAGTTTCTTGTCCAAGTTTAAATTCCGTTGATTAGTTGTGACGAACCAGGGGGGAATCTTGTTAGCTGAGTTAATTTCTGGATAGAAACAAAGATTATAATTGCAATTATTGAATGAACAAAATGTGTTACCTACTGTTTTGTCTACTTGTGTTTGAATGTTAACCGATGCTTACATTGATTTATCAACAACATAAGTGTAATGTTACTAAGCATATAAATTCATCTATGTATCATACTTGGTGATATACTTAAAAAACAGTATCTGATACATAAAGTAGGAAGGAAATAGTTATCAATCCAGCAGCAGATTCTGTTCTTCCTTTGCTAGATGCATCGGATTTTTAGTTCCTTGTGAATGCACTTGCAACATATTAACAGTTGGAGATATGCAGTCACTTCCAATCAGTCTGTTGCCCTCTAAGGAAGCTGGTTGTTCGAATTAGAAGGGGGCGAAGGTGGGAATGTTGGTATCCATGTTCTTGGATCCCAAAAGTTGAATGCTGGTGGTGGTGGAGGTGGTGGCGGTATGATAGGGATGTTTGGTATCCATGTCTTGGGATCACTCCAATTGAAAGCAGTTGTAGGAGGTGGTGGCGCGGTATAAGGCGTGATGGGCGGAAATGGAAATGGAAATGGCAATGAAGGCGGATTGGAACTCGGTGGGGACGGGAATGGGAACGGAAACGAAGGGAACGGTGGTAGAGGCGGTAATTGAGGCAGTGGTGGTAGCTGAGGCAGGGGAGGTAATTGAGGTATATGTGGCCAAGGGAAGAAATAAGGAGGGAAGTAATAAGGCAAGAAAAACTTGGAAGAGTTTAAGGAATCATTTGCCAGTTTGATCAGTTCTTGATCAGTACCACATAAGCTGGCATTTCTTGTACTTGGTTTGAAACTCAAGGCACCTAGAGAAAAGGTGCACACATTGTTCTGCTTGGATTTGAGTGTTAACTCAGTTGAAGTGCTTCTTGTGCACTGGGTATTACACCGGGGATTTCGACTTGATATCAATCTTGCTTGGCAGAATGTCTGGATAGTTGGATCTTTTGTGCAATCAACGCCATCTATAGCTGGTATGTCCAGTTTGTACACTCCATACGCATTCGTGGTTCTGTTCACTGAGAACGAGATTTGCTCTGTTGATCCTGGAGGACTTGCCTTGAATTTGCAATCGACATGTACATCCGCACCTGCATATCGGGAAATACTTTCATAAAACTGAACGACTTGGAAAGGTCGGACCTGAAAAGATCAGAAGTTACGTACCGGGCAGGAAGTAGCTATACTTGGTGAAGGTGTTGGCGGAGCATACGTCACAATAGACGGAACCTTGTACCGTGATACTGGAGCGAAGCTGTGGAGGATCTGGATCAGGCTCACCTAGCAGCAAGTAGGGGTATAGGAATGAATTTGCTAGAACAAAAATGAGAGCAGTACTCCTGGTTATGGAGAACATAGTTGAACTAGGAATAAGTTTTCTACTTTTGTGTTGAAGTGGCTTCTGCAGCATTTAGGCTTTTAGGTAGTTCTACTATATAACACTTATTAGTACTGTAATTGCCTAGTAACGTATCCGTGAGCAGTTGGTGTTACACCAACTGTAATCATAATTCTTTAGCAATTGCACAAACACCCTTGAGGAATTATCCATTTATTTAGACACCCCACCCGGCGTCCCGAAAATCAAACTATTCCAACGCGAAGAGGTCACTTTTTCTTCGTCATAATGTTGAGAATCCGCAACCACTATCCGTTTTGGGTGTGCACTGAATAAGTCCTACAACCTAATGCATATAATAGATTGCAAATCACGTGAGTCAAGTTAAACCGCCCATTGCGACATGCTCTAGTGACTAGTCTAAGATGGCACAATCTCAAATTGGAATCTCACATGTAATAGGTCTCTCGTGTGTTTAAACTCGTAACCAAGAGGAAGTTTCTTCTCACTTCAACTAATTGGGTCAACCCTTGCCAGCGAATAGTTCACGTGAAGCATTGAATCTTGACCCGTACACAATACGAATGATGCATTGTACTTCTCCAAATTTCACGAGGATTCTTACCGCGTGATGATTGCACAGTGTAAACGTGAATAACGGATTTTGGAGGTTGTTTTGTGCAAAATATGTGGAATTAAAAATGGAAATCACTAGAAACAAATGCATGTGAAGAGTTTGATTGACAGATTGTGTTTGTTCTAAGGAGAAGGCAATCGAGGGGGTTATTAAAATCACGGGCATTGGCCTTATCTTGAATTCTTGATTAGAGGAAGGGTCCATTGCTTGTTGTTTTGTGAAGCTGGATAATGCATCAAACTCTTTACAAGGAATAACCACAAGAATTCATGTCTCTTTTATTTAATGTCTGGAATATTTATTCATGCATTAAATTATATGCTTTTTGCAAGGACTTTTTGGTTCATTTTTGGTTCCTTTATGTGTAAAGCATCTCTTGATTCTCATGACTTTCAGTTCAATGACAAAAAAAGAAGCATTACCTGTACTTTTGCAACTTAAATATGCGCAGTTAAGTTAGATCTATCATACATAAATTAAATGACAAATGTTAATATTCGAAATAACTTATTAACGGATGGACGAGTGCATTAGGTTTCTAATGCAAGTTTAAATGTATAAGGCTATGTTATTTTCAACTTAAATTCAGTTCCGTTCAGTTCAGTTCAGATCAGGTTTGGTTAGTTCAAATTTGTACTTCGATTAAGTTCAGTTCAGTTCAGTTCCGAAAATCTCAGTTGAAAAGAACAGAGCCTAAAGAGTGCAGCTATTGAGGCTCTGCTCAGTTCATTGTAAATTTAGTTGCTAAGTTCAGTTCAGGTGACTTGTGTAGTTGAAATTTGTAATTCAAATATATTCATTGACAAGTTCAGTTCAAATAAATTAAAAATAATTTCACCTCTAAAATCTAAAAGCAATTTATAGGGTGCTTTTTCACTGCTCAAATAGACGGTAACATGTATGTACCTTCTAAGTGAGTGTTTGCCATTGATTTTCAAAATTGATTTTAACTGCTTTTGCTTAAAGTGGTATAGAAGTGATTTTGATAAAAAGCGGTAGGTGTTTGCTAATTAGGAAAAAAAAAAGCAGTCTGGAGTGCTTTAAGCAGGAAAAAGCAAGTTTTGGGCTGCTTCTAAAAAGCAGCGGTTACCTGCTTTTTTTAGAGAAGCAAAAGCAGAAGTTGTGAAATAAAACACTACAATTCTGATTTTTTTTCTCCCAAAAGCAGAGAAGTGCTTTTTTTAAGCAATGGCAAACACTACCTAAAAATGGAAATGCATGTTTTGATCAAGCAGAGGGCAGCAAAACTAGTTTCGTGTTGACCCTCTTCCCCAATCACGTATTTCATAAGCCTCTTTTGTATGTTTGAGATTTAATCCCGATCGACATGACTACAAATTATTTCAAATACTGATTTGTACGGTAAGACCACTAGTACTACATAGTCCTTTGTATACTTTCATAATCATGTACTACTTAACTCCCAGAATCAATATACACACACTTTTCTTTTGATCTTCTTTTTCTTCCCTTCTTCTCCTTGGATTCACACCTTGAACCGAGTAGATAAAGAGCCCAGCCATAAAGGGCCAATTAACACAGTCCAAAGTGTGTATTTTAGTAGATTGGGCTCGCTGGTAGTATTTAGACCAATAAAACCGAAAAATGTGTGCCAAGTGCCAAATCCCGTGTTTTATCATGCCAGACCCCAATTGCCAACAATTGATTGTTTATATTTTTTTTTTTTTGAAGAGGCAAATTTATCCTACTCCTACCTTAACTACACAAACCCAATACCACCTTCTATCACCACACCAATACCAATCTTATATCACCAAATAAATTTCTATCTTCGAGAATCGAACCCGGGACCTCTCACCAATACATACTGCATCTTACCACTACACCACCCCTTCAAATAAAGGTCGATCGTTTATATTTTGATTGACCTTTATTTAAATTTAGCAATGGTGACTTTAGTTTGGTCAAACATCGGAGAAATTGATATATTATGTGAGAAATTTGATTGAGAATGTCCCTAAATAGTAAATACATATTTTCAGCAAACATAACCAAAAAAAGGGAATAAGAAAGTTGAATATACACCATTCATTTTCTCAATGTTATGTGTGTAGAACATACAACATGAGTGCTCGTATAAATTTTGTAACTTAGGTCCTGTTCAATTCGTACGAAAATATCTAAACAGAATTAAATTCTAAATAGAATTGAATGGAATGTACATGAACTGAACCGAATTTAACAGAACTTAATATAAAGTGAACTGGACAGAACCTTACAATATAGAAAGTGTATCTAATCATAGATGGAAATCTATAAACAGAACCCAACTCAAATTGTTTCAATTATTATATATAAATATTAACTAAATAAACTTGAATTACACCGAATTCAATTCAATGTAAGAAAAGAAAATAGTCAGGACCGGGACTCCAGGGAAGGACCATATATATTTTCAGGAAACCGCAGGCAAGTTGCGAAGACAGTAAATCAATATACGTCTGGAAAATTAGAAATCACATGCAGTAATTAATAGGAACTTAGAATTGTCTCCTCGGAGGAGTTTCGAACTACGTTGCACATGATATTCAGAACCACCATCTTCCACATATTTAGATAACAAGTGTATATATATTGTTGCCTTTTATTTTGCCATTTCGAAACATGTATTGTCACTTTCATCACTGCTTAAGCCTTAATGTTGCCATTTCAAATTTATTAATCTCCCACAATAATTAACTCCTCTACATCTCAGTTCTTACACCATCATCATATATATCCTCGAATGACCCTCGTTAGTGCGGTTAAACGAGCCGAACCAAACCAAACCGAGTATCAGTATTTGATATTCGACTCGAGCTCAAGCTCAACCAAGCCGAGCTCGAGCTCGGCCTGTTAACAAAAACGACGGAAAAAGTGAGCTCGAGTAAGTTGTCATGAGTTCGAGCTCGGTTCAAGCTCGAAAATTAATGATCCTTAACTAGTTCTTTTCCAAGCTTTATCAAGCCTTAACGAGCTTTTTTCGAGCCTTAATGAGCTTTTTCGTATAAAAATATAAATTTATTAAAATAATAAGATTTTCGAGCTTTATCGATCCGAGACGAGTTCGGATCGTTAAACTAACGAGCATAAAATGAGGCTCGAGCTCGGCTCGACTAGTATAACCGCACTACTCCTCGTCATCTAATTAGCCAAAAGTGATAAGAATCGATCATAAGAGATCATATCCAAAATGGTAGAAATAACAAATACTTTAAATAATACTTCTAAAAAGTGTTGATTGGTGTTGCAATGTGACATCTATACTTATTTTCCTAACACAAAGGTTTCGAACCCACACCACTCAAAAAACCATGTGGCTATGGAACTTTTGGTGAAGGTCTCTTTGAAATGAATGTCTATTTTGGAACTTCCAGGTTTAGGCAAAAAATAGAAATCCCATTCCAAAGATCACAAGGATTACACATATGTGAACCTCAAGATCTACGTATTACTACACCTGATGACCTATCTCTATTAGTCACATACACTAGCAATATTATGGAGTACTTTATTTTTATTTGTTAACTGAAATGTGAAATGAGAATATTTAAATGGAACGGTAGAATAACAACGTTTCTAGTGTTCATAATATTTAGAAAAGGTTTTGGTCGGGTGGGATAAGGCTTGTTTCTTCAAGTTCGGTCTGTGGTTTAGATTGGTTTAGGTTCATAGGTTTTTGAGTTCAGGTTTGGGAGTTGGTTCAAGTCGGTGTTGGATTAGGGGAATTCAGGATCGGGGGCGAGGTTTAGCCGAACTCCAAGTTTTGTTGTTGTAGGTTTTGGTCGTGGCTAGGTGTTGTTAGGTTCAGGTCTGGGTGTTGGTTTAGGTGCAGTAGGTTTGGGGGTTCAGATAGGTTTCGTGTGCTAATCTCGGTTTTGTGTCTCGGTTAGGTCTGGTAATGTCTATGACACATTTGTATTGTCCCCGAGCATTTCTTATGCTCTTTTCGTATTAATAAAAAATTTTGCCGTTTCAAAAAAAAAAAACAATTTTGGGTATATGGTTCTGGAGTTCAAAATTTTTAGAATTTTGAAGTGATTGAACATGTCGCATGGACTATGCCCAATCTAGTTAATCGAAATTGTTGATTAAGTGAGCATTGACATGCATACAAAGGAATTTAACAATGGTTACTTGACTATCTCTTGTAGTAAGTTAATTAACTGAAAATTACTAACCAGCTTTGTAGAAGCAAGCAGCTACAACTAATTACTAAGCTAGCAATGATATATTATCAGTACAAGAAATTAAATAAGCTCTTAAAAGATAAAACACATTAAGTAAAATAAAATACTAGCTACTTGTACGTTTGTTTCTCATCAGCTTCCAAATGATTAGTCTCGATGGGGTCCGATTAATTAATTTATGATTAGACTTTATCAGAGCCAGAGTGCACCCGCTTGCTTGAGTAGCGGAACCAAGGAGCCATTAATATGTGAAGCCATAACCTTGTCCATTGTTCCGATAAGTTTCCCTCCGATAAACACCACCGGCACGGCCGTCCCACTGCCCAGAACATTCACTAGGGCACTCTCAATCTCTCTGCCTTGAGGGTCCTCGTCGAGCTCGTAAACCGTCGGGCTAACTCCCATGCTGCTAAACAGACGCTTCACTGCGAGGCACATGCAGCACGTGCTCACGCTGAATACCACCACCGCACTGCCGGAGGCGAGCTGGACCACCCGCTCCAATGTGTCTGTCATCGACGAGACGTTGCTGACCGATGGCGATGAGGAGTGGGAGTGGGAGTGGGAGTAGTAGTAGCTCATGTTTGGTGACTCTGTTTGGTAGTAGGAGTACATTGTATTTGTTATTTTTCGAGTTTGGACCGATGCTCACCCCGTAATGCTAGATAGTAGATAATGGAGAATGTTTGTAGTAGGATTTGGGAGAAGGTATGAGTTGGGAGTGTCGTTAGAAGGGAGGGTGTGTTGTGTATTTATATAAGGACCCTCTCTTTAGAGGGGATATAGGGTAGGTGGCTGAGTGGCTGCTTTATTTACTCATTTTAATTTGTTAGTTAATTTATTTGTTATATTTATTTCCTTTGTTGCCTCAAGGTATGCAGGTTGTTACTTATTTTGCTTTAAATGGTTTTGGCATACATTGTACCAAATGCACTTAATGTTGGTGCAGCACAAATTTATAGCCTCTCTTAATGTTTATGATCCTGTATCTTATGTCCGTTTTTAATAGGAGAAAAGTCATGTTACAATGCGCTATACATTTAATAAGGTATGAGATGTATACCGTATACGCTAGCTACTGTGTGTTTATAATACTTAAGTTGATGAGTAGGAATATATCCCGTAATCACATAATCTAACTGACTGAGTTTAGTGAATCAAACAATGCATAAAGGTTAGGACTCAAGTTGGTCACTAGGAATCTAGGATTAATATGTGACCAAAAGTGATTATCTAGATGAACGACACACCATAATAAATCGGATTATGAAGTAAGAAAGTTCACTATGTGAAGGGTGTAACTACAACGGACCACTCTATTATGATGGAACACGTCTAAACACTTGGCATAACAAAGACCCCGGTTTCATAATACGTGCATCCTCTAACTAACTCATTTATAGAATTTGATAATTATCATACCAAACATGTGTAAATTTGAAAGGGGGAATGGCGATATGTCGATATAGTTCCATCCAACCATCCAGTCTTCGAACTTGTAAAGAGGTGTGAAATTTAGTCATTTATACTAATTCTATCATGCTCCTTCACACTCGTGGTCGATTAACTTCAGCCTCATTTGGAACGGTCATTCGAGTGTAAATTAATATGGTTGAGGCGGGTCTCCCCATACATTCAAACTCAAGTCCGGACGTGAGATAAAGATTCTGATGCAATGATAAAATACCATCACATCTAAAAAGTCGAACTTGTGAAATATGTTGAGTTATTTATTTATTTATTGTTTTCATTTTTAAACCGGCAAAAATAAACTTTTATATCTAGTAAACGGTTATCAAGAGTTCATGTGTATAATTAAGTCGGTAATTGGACTTCCACCAAAGAATACCAAATGACCGAGAGTCCAAGGGACGAACCCGGATCAACCGCGGTGCGTAATTGAAGAGATAATTTAATTTATTTTATTTGATAAAATTTATTTATTACCTAGTACTATTGTTTATTGTTTATGTCTCGTTTTTGTTTCAATTATTTTGTTGGCATACGAAATTTAAGAGGGAATTTATTCAATATGGGCTAGCTAAATATGCCGTTATAGACACAATGAATGAGATACCACTACTACTAGTAATAAATATTTATTACATGCCGAAATAAATTTAGGGGGAGGTATAATATTTGATGTGCGACTTATATTAGAACAAGTACTATTAGAGAATTACATGCTTGTAGCAATGGCTAAGGTTGTAGTACTAAATTGTCGGGTGTTTTATTCAATGAAGGTAAATTTATTTTTCGCGCATGTATTAGATAAAAAGATTCTATAATTCTACTACTTATAAGTAGTTAAGTACTAGTATCTCTTACTAGTTACTATTTGCGACAGCAATAATGTTTTCCTTAGGTCGTTAGATATGGTTACATTTTGCTGCTCACATGTCCTTTCATCACAGATTAGTGTTTTTCTTTTTAGTACTTAGTAGTGCTTTCCATTTAATGGTTAAGGATGTCTGCGTTTTCTATCTATGCCTGTCGTGCTCAATAGTAGTAACAAGTACTCCCTCCGTCCAAGTAGAAGCTTCCCAATGTGTTTTTGGTCAATAAAATATGGAAAACAAGTATTATATTGTAAGTGGAGTAGTTGTAATACTTTTTGGTGTGTTGTAATTAAATGAGTGGATAAAGATTGGGGACCACATGTCCAAAAAAGGAAATGAGAAGTTTTGTATTGGACTACGAAAAAGGAAAGTGGGAATCTATTGACTGGACGGAGGGAGTACTACTGTACTAGTACTATTGCACAGTTAATACTCCCCCGTCCGCTCAAACCAGCCCCATTTTTTCATTTTGGGCGTCCGCTCAATCCAGCCCCATTTCCGAAAATGGAAACTTTTTATTCATTTTAAATCAAACGATTCTACCCCACTTGTACTATATATCAATATACTACCACAATTCAACCCCACTTATACTACTTTACTTTCCACTA